>VWZN01011577.1:1276-49246 GCA_013396955.1 Regulus satrapa | reverse complement strand
AGCTACTGAAGGGGGGGGGAAAAAAAGAGACAACTATACATTCTAGAGAAAATAAGCAAAAAATTCTTGTCCATTATTGTTGAATGCACCAAAAAGACATGAAAGAGCTTTTGTTAGTCTTTAACTAAGACTTAATATTATGAAAACTGGATGTAAATTTGAGATTAGTATCATGGACTTACCGAGTTCTGCTAAATTGCCAAATGCAACAAGGCACATTTCTGTCAGAGCTGCGTTTTGGCAATGAATACCCAACAGTTTCACTAATGTAGGAATAACACCCATATTGATAAGCTGTGACTGCAAGGTATCTACATAAAAAGAGAGTACAACAGAGCATTAGTATTTCTCTTCATAGTACTGTTCTTTTAACCAAAAAAGCATTTTTCACACAAAGCAACTTCTAGACTAAGCAGCATTAAAATGTCTGTCTCCTCTACTCTTCAGACTAGGATTTGGTCCAGATTTGAGATATGGACTCATAATTCCCCTTGTCCCTGGCAACGGAATGTATTCCCAGAAATATTCCTTCCTGATCTGGTCATATGGTATAGTGAATTATGCAGCTACTGACAATTTTGTGGTGATCAGGTTCCTAATGCATGACAGATTTGGTTCTGGGCTCACTGAGACTAGCTGACTGAAATGGACCTGAACTAGGTCAGTGAAACAATTATTTATCTGAGAGATTTTTCTATCTACTATTTTTAAAATTAAAGATCAAAACTGGAGAATTAAAATTAGAATGAATATAAACTCGCACTGAAATAAACATGAGAAGTTTTATAAACACAGGAAGTCACAATGTAGATTATGAAGAGCTTGAGAAAAAAAGAAAGTTTAATAAAGACAAAAAATGGAAGGTTTAAGAAAAGTCCTTAGAAGCCATTCTGATAATTTCTTGCATAGGATGAAAGTTTATAGTATTTACAAGTAAGAAAAGTATTGCTCCTAGGTGTCTGCAAATAGAAAGATGCTTTGATGGTTAGGCAGAAATATGATTGGTTTAAAAGATTATTTATTACAGTATTTCCTCTTACACATTTTACCTACAACATAGCAAAGAAGAAAAACATTGTTTCACAGTTGAATAGAATGAAGCAGACATAAACACACCAGATGTTGTTTAGTAATTTTCCTAAGCATCTTTTTTCCTTTGTTTCTAAAGCACTTCAACTATGTTTAAATGTTACAGACTCAAAAGACAAGAATCCAAAGCTCAATGAACTCAAGAGAATTGTATTGCTTCATTTAGCTTTTGGTCAAGCCCTATTGGGGAGTTCTGTGGTGGGTTTTTGGTTGTTTGGCTTTGTTTGTTCGTTTGTTTTTCTATTTGTTTGTTGTGTTTTTTAGTGTGGTTTTCTCGTTAGAGGAACTCATTCTAGGCAACTGAAATCAGTTGGAGTTCTTATATCTGTGGCATCAGAGTCATAAAAATTGCAGATTTTTACAGGGAGATAAAAACACACAACATCTGAAGTTTAGCAAATTTACAATCATCTCGTGTTCTCAAAAACCTCCTGGCCCTCAAAATTCTGCCAAGTGAAATTTTGTTCAGAATTTTCATATAATGGAAATTATTATGTGATTTCAGAATGTTTAGCTCATTTGTATTCAGTATAAAATACTTTGATAATAATTATGTATTTGGTTTACCACATAAGTAAATGGCATGGTTATTACAGGTTATTGGGGATGAGCAGGAATCCTTATGGCTTGACATCTTTAATAAACTGTATTACTTACCAGTAACTGAATTTCCTTTTTTGGGGGGAGGGATTACCTCTTCGTGGTCTTTAGTGAAATTTATGAGAACGCCATGTCAGACACCAAAGAGCTGTTGAAGTTGTCAAATTTCAGGTAAGTACAAATTGTACTAGCGCATGCATTGAATGCCATTTTACCTCTGGCAGATGTGAGTCACTACTACACCCTCCTACTTCATTCCAAACTGACTGAAAAAAATCTGTCTTTCAATAGGAAAACTGGCGAGAGAGGGAGATGGAATGGTTCTACAGAGAAAATTGTTGTGTAGGAGAACTCAAGTTACTGGTAAATAATCTGTTTTTGTCCTTGGTTTGTGATTGTCCCCTGCAAACACTTAGAAATTCTGAAGGAAAACTGGTTGTTATGGAGAGTGGGAGAACAAAGACACAAACCACAAATGCCATAGAAAATTATTTGGAAAGAAATTGCTTTGTTGCTAGACTATTCCTTTAGTCACTCTAAAAATGACTTTATCCAACTGTAATGGATAAAGGGCAAACCTCTATGGACTTCATTCCAACATCAGAAGCATAAACTCAACTCTCCATTTTGAGCAGGGTTGTTTTTGGTTTTGTTTTTTTTCTTTTTTCTCCTGATGTCTCTTTCTTAATAAAAAACATATAAAAAGCATGGAAGGAAACCACATAATCTTTGGAAGGAAATAGGAATCTTAAGAGCCAGATAGAAATATATATTGTTGTTCAAGAGAGCACAGAGTGCACTGTCTAAAGGACCTTTAGAATTTCCAAACTAAAAAAAATGAAAGAAACCCATATACTAAGAAAGAACAATTGTATTGGGTCAAAAGTCAGATATTACACCAGATTCCATACCAGTCTGATTTTCCCAGAGTAGAAGGATGGCACCTGAATAAGGAAATATCTACAGTGGTAAGAATGGCATTACAAGAATTGACAATAAGATAAACATTGCCTTAATAGCAGTAAGCTTTAATTTAAAATTTATAAATTTTCTCAACAGACAGGGCAACCCTGTGAGTCACAAAGCTGCACAGAAAGCAGCTTTGAAAATAAAAAGACCTTTGAAAATAAAAGGCTGCCAGCAACTATTTGCTATGCTTGTACTTATGCCTGGGTTTGCCATACAAATTCTGGACCTGACATTTACATCTGTCATTATCACCAACAGGAGGGTCTTTCTCCAGCAAAGTCTATTAAGCATTTTAAGAGAAAAGTATCAGGCATCTCACTGGTATGGAGACCTACAACACTTTTTAGTTCAGATAAATTAAAAATATCTAAGTGGTTCAGTATCAGCTGGAGGGACTGCCAGCAGTTCTCTCTCTGCCCTAGGAAAACTTCAGACTAGGTAACTTGGACTAACTGCGTATCTTGGTCTTTCACTGCAGGAAGTGTTAATGCCCTACTAGAGCAGGAGACAATTTTGGGGAAACATGCATCTGTCCCACAATCAGTTGCCTGACAGAGGACTGAAGTGAGCCAAGATGCCAGGCAATGTTGTGTTTCAGGATGAAACAGCAATTCTTCTATCCACTTCCTAAGCAGAACTTTACACACAGTAAGCAAGAAGCACGGAAAACTGAATGCCTCTTCTGAATTTATGACTTAAAACCACAGTTTACCTTGCTATCACCTGTTGCACTATGCCTACATGTTCTTTTGGGGTGAAAAGCACTGACAGTGATGCTGTAGAGATGCATATACAGGTAGATAAAAGGCAATCAATACATGCGCCAGCACAAAGAATTACCTACCTAAAACTTGAATTTCAATGGCTCCATGTCCTTCGGTGACACACATGGAAATTCCAAAGAGTAAGATCTGAGGAGAATATCCCAAATTGAGAACTTTATTGGGGGCATTTTAGTTAAAAATGGTGATTTAGGCTATTTCATGATTTTGAAAAGAATTTCAGAAAACAACTCATCATTTGTGTTCCATCAATAACTGTGATTATAATGATGAAGGAGAAGTAATTCTATACAAATTGATAGCATAATTTCATACCCTAGAGAAACCTGCTTGCAATCCCCACAGCAATGTTAAATCATGACAGAACATAAAAGTGATTGTGTTGATTATCTTACTATGGTAAGGAACATTTAAAATCTGCTTTGACATAGTTCAGGTTACTTTGCAATTAAGTATTTTAGGTCTCAAAAGCATGCTAGACATCTCTAGCTGTGATGTAAATGAAACAAAACCCATGACAGGCATGACGATTAGCAAAGGTAAGTCTTAGGAGGAAGCATTACTGAAATACTGCTGTCAGACCATAATAATGCTGCCATAAATCTCCCTTTCATTTCTTGTATATTTCCTTAACTTCTGCAGATGGTCAACAGTGCACATCAGACCCCAACATTCATTCCAGTTGCTAAGAGTTTTGTGAGAATAGGAAAAGCTCAGCAGTTGTATGTTTTAACATCAGGATATCACATTTTATGAAGGTGGTGAAGGAAAAACAAATCTTGACAGACTGAAGTTTGCTATGAAATGAAATAAGGCAGCAGTCTATAAATATAATTATTTTTATCTACATATATACGCTCATATCTCTATATATAAATGTATTTTCACACATGTAAACTGTATCCCATTAACTGCTGATCTCCAATTTTACTATCTAATAAGCCAATTGGCCTAGTTCTTCCATAATTTCTGCATTTCTTTAAAAAGCCTTCATTGTTTGTTTTAGAGATCTTGAGAGACAATTTGTTACCTTATGGACTGATCCCATTAACTTGCAAATAGTCTTGACTTACAGGATTATGGGATCTGCAGAATAACCACTCATCTCATTTTTAACTCTTTTACATGAGTGTTTGCATATGATTGTTAGTTTTATTAGATTAGTTATTAGTTTTCCCTTCTTTATCCAAGCCTGCATGGCTTCTTGCTCTCAAGCAGATTAATGGCTACACAGAAGCTAATAACTGAAAGCAGGGATGAGCTATTTGTGTCTGATTTAATTTGGGTAGTAAAGTACAATTATGACAAGAGGGCTGAGATAACCTGGGCTTAAGCAAAGGGATGTTTTCCATCAGAAAAAAACCCTCTCATTTCTAGCTGTGCAATTAAATATCAACACTTTTTTCTAAATTTAGAAGAACTGCAAGAAATGCCAATGTTTGAGTTGTCTTAACAATTGTAGTTACTACTGAAATGATAAGATACCAAGGAAGCAAAGAAAGAATTGAGAGACAGTAAGCAAAAAATAATTCCTGAACACTAGCAGATAACACAAGAACTTGCTAAAAGGAATGCTAATTTTAAAGCTTAGACAACACACACTGTTACAACTGGAGTTACAATTGCAAGCTGAGTGTCCAGAATCAGGATGAGATACAAGAATGCACCATTAATTTGCTCTGTTGAGAGAAAGGAAGTCTTTGTCCTAGCTGTTCCTTAGTTGCCTTTTTTTGTCAAAGTCACATGAGATAAATCCCTTAAAGTAATCAAGGCGGAGTTTCTCATGTTAAAAAAGAAATAAGGCAGTTGATAGTTACTAATAATGAAGTAATAGCTATTGGAAAAGAGGGCAATTAGCTGACTGGGAATGACAAACTGTTTGGAATTAAATAAAACAATTTACATACTCTTTTGCTCATAAAATGCTGATTGTTAGAAAATGCTAGGGTGTTCACAGATAATTAGATGCAACTAAGAACCAACTGTGCTGTAATGGTCCTTATCTGGATAGCTAGTAGAAATTAAAAGAGTGCAAGTCATTAAGAGCAGTTAAAGAAATCTTTTAAGTCCTCACCTGTAACTTTTTAACACAGCATGCCAAGCTGGAAAAGATTATAGAAACATGAAAAGAGAGTGCAGATGTGCTGTTTCAAAGACAGAGACACTTCCTCCTTACCTAATTCCTTACCTAATATTTTTTTCTTTTATTTTTGTCCAATTGCTTTCCATAACTACAGACAAAAATCTGTGACTCTAGGCTGCAATCACATACTGCTCATCCTTCAGCAAAACCAATCCAAATATTTTCTCTTCTTTGTAAGTAGCTGGGATCAAACCTTTGCAAGTAAGTCCCAAAAATGGTATTCACTAAGCTGTGAGCACAATTAACTGTCTGGGCAGTCTCAGTTTTGATGTTTAACAGGTCAGCAAATAACTGCATTTAGTCAGAATATTATTCACCTGCTGCTGCAATGCATGGAAGTTGCATGGTTGTCAATGCATGGTTGTCTCAGGCTCCTGGTTCACAGTGACTGCAGTCCTGAAAATTTACAATGGCCCACAGGTGATATTTTTAGATCAGCTCACAATTGGGGTCCAGTTATACTCCTGATTATTAAAACTGGCAAGACAGATCAACAACCTGTTTCTCGATTCACATGCTACAAGGTATGGTCACTGAATGTTCTTCTAAAACTTTAGTCCACTAAATCTTTTTTTTTTATATTGATTTGGCATATTATTTGGTATTTAATTCAATGGTTGCCCCAGTCAGTGAGCAAATTCACAATGAAACTGGAGGACAAAAATCTTACAAAGCCTACCCATGAATGCTGGACCAAACATGAGCTGGATTCCTAAAAAAGGGACCTTCCTCTTGGAGACAACCAAGAATGTGGGGTAAGGGGGAGGTTTGGTAAAGCTCCAGCACTCCTCCCTGATATGATGGTAGAACTTGGGGCTGATGAGCAACCTAATCCAAGAGCTTGGAATACTCCTACATTTCTCACTTTGCCACTGCTTCAGTGGCTCCTGTGAATCGTGTGTGAGACGAAAGATGTCCTTTAGCAGAGAGGAGAGCAGCTAGTGAATCCTCCTGGCTGTCCCTGAACCACACAACTGCTTTATTGATTGCATCAGAATAAGCTATCTTACTAGATGGAATGAGTCATTTATTCAATGTTCCTAACAGTTAAGCTGTTTAGAAGCTGCTTGTTTGGGAGATTTATCTCATAATTAGTTTTCCTAGAGAAGATCTGCTGGGAGCTTGGTCACTGAAGCAAAACTAGTAACAGTATCTCTACACATCGCTTTTGGATTTGTCTGTCTTGAGCCACCAAGTATACTGTATGCTCATGAGTCTTAATACAGAGCATTCTGGTAGCTTAGAGGTGAGAATATCGATTTGCTCCAGATATTGTAACAAAAAAATGTACCGAGTTAACACTATAAAATATAATAAATGTGATACTCGTGGTCAAACGAAACAGCTCCTGGAAACCATATGAAATGAAGGAACTAGAAAGTTGCTGTTTAGAGAAGATGGAAGAACTACTGTAAATAAGAATTCTTAGATAATAGAAAGGAAAGAGGAGGAAAAAACCCAATGTAAGAACAAGCGAAAGAGATGAGACACAACAGTTATATTTGGAGCTAGATGAGTAACACAAAGAGCTGAAATCTCCAGAGAGATGGCACAGAAAACACATGGAAACTATGCTAGAAGAGATGATAAAGCAGATTAAAAATGTATACAATAAAGCCTATGGACCATCCTGAAAAGTAGAAAAGTTTTGGGGACATAGGATTGGAAAGTGAGTTACAGCAAGTGCTATCTTTCAGGAAATGGTGAGTAGCTAATAAAGAAGATATTTCTTCCTAAGATGAAACACTGCAATTCAGGAAGTGGGCATGACTGAAGACAATGCAATTACTAACTGTATTTGTAATATGTGCCATTGCAAGTCAGGAGAACAGCCTCTCTGAAGCCTTCCTAATGTATTCCAATTTTCTTCACATTTTTGAAAACTTGAAAATGTGTGAATTCTGTAAATATATTTTGGCACATTAAAACACTTGTGTGAAGAAGCAAACTAGGTACTAATTTATACAACTAATGTAGAATGCTGTTGTGTTACTCTCAGTGGTCAAGGATTTCTCATTTAATATACTCATGTTTTTGTCCCAGTTCCTAAACATCTCCAATTAATGAGATAATGAACATGAACTTATAATTTGTAGGCACAGAACAGTGTTGAACATACCTATAAATTATTCCCCTTTTATCTTAGAACAATATAACATATAGTTTGATATACATTTTACACAGAGAAAAATGATTAACTGTTTGGCATACATACCCTTAAATAATGCACAACACTGCACATCTGCAACAAATTAGACTTATGATGTTATTTGATACTAATGAGAAAGAGAGGACTTAATGTAGCCTTCTAATTAACTTTTGTAAATCTGTATGATACATATTTATGCTCTGCTTTTGGACAAAGAAGTAAATTCTTTAAAACTTTACACAATTTATGTTATATGGAATTGTGTCAGGAATACATCTGGTATCTTTGGGAACATAATTTTACTGTAATAGAAAATTGTGTATGTGAATTGAGGTTCCTGATCTCTTCAGAATAACGTAATGTTAAGCATCCACAATGTAAACCTACAGATGATTTTAACTTTTGATCTTTTTTGTTGGGGTTGTTCTCCTGGTAGACATAAAGCAAATTTTCAGCGTTGTTTACCATTCTCATTGCTATAGTTCATCAGCATGCCACAAAAGACAGTCAAGAGCTTCTCACTGGCTGGATCTGTTTTACTGCACAGTGACCTTAAATGGTCTACTACAATATGTGCACCACCTGCATGGTCAACTGCGTTCCTGCCCTCATCTGTAAAACAAAGAGTTAAATTAAAAAAAAAAAAATTAAACCAAACCCCACCATCGAGTCCCAAACGTAACAGTAATTATACAAAATGAAGCTTTTAAATGGAGTGAAGTCATTCCTCCAGTGTTGTCAAATTCATTTAGAGAGATGCTTCATGGCCAACTTTTAGTGCAACAGAGCTAGGAAAGTGAAAACACCTACAACAAAAAAGGATTAACCACCTGGCACTAATACCTTTGTAAAGAAGTTCAGTGTTTGAGGCAGAGCTGCTGGAGTTGATAAATAATATTCTGAAGATGCACTGAGTTTTGCCAAAGGGAGGTTCTGAGCACTTAACACAGCTTAGTCCATACACAGGTAAATTACTCTTGCTGTTATGCACATCAAGAAATTGAAATACAGAAAATAAACTGCTTGGATTACTTAAAAACAAGAAGGGGAATAAAATGGACAAAGCAGACGGAGGTGCTAGTTCCCAGTGGCAACTATTCATGCATTCACTCTGCCACACAGCATGTTCTCAGCACCTCTACAGCTGAAATTTCATACCACTATCAGATACGCTTTGTATGGCTAAAAGAAAAATTTACTTGGCATCTATAAAAGACTACAAAGTTCTGAAGGGTTGTAAATAACATGTCATAATCTTTGTATGGAACTCTTCCTATATAACAAATCAGATTTGATGCAACAGTATAGGAATAAAGAAAAAATAGGCCTTCTATTACAGTGATACTCAATACTGCTTCCTTCCCCAGCAATAAGCAATAGACAACGGTGAATAAGCTAAATTCCAGGGCTTCCAAAAGGAGAGATTTCCATGTGAGATGCCACTGGAATCAGCTGGAAAATCTGGATGAAAACAAAACCTTGAGGGGAAGGAGGAGGGAATCACAGAAGCTTTGCAATATAAGAAAAAAACCAAAACCATCTTCTCAATTTCTTCATGGCCCCAAAGAAAATCTCTTTTCCTTGTTATTCACCACTCTTATTCGCTACCACCCCTTGTCTCTCTCCATCATATGTGCAGGTCCAGCTACCAAGTTTTCATCATTTTGTAACCTATTCAGCATGAAACCCAAGGCTGTACACCTTTTTAATATGATCTTCCTCTGTAAAGTGTCCCAGCGCTCTGCAAAAAGAAGCTTCTAAATCTTCCAATTCTTGTTAATACTATTAATGAACTATATATACCCCCTTATATATAAAAACCAAGATTCTAAGTATTGCGTATAGGGACTTCAGAAAATTTGCTGAATAGAGCTGAAGGAAGGGTAATTCTTGGCAGGTCTTAACTTAGCATTATTACCAAAGTAATAAGAGTTTTGCAGAATAAATTCACTTGGAATTTATTCTGCAAAATTTCCACCTTGGAAAGGATCAGGATATCAGAAAACTGTGTTTTGCTGACGCATGTCTATTTCATTTTGATAAAGGCGAAATTTTAATCTATTAAACAGTTAGATTTAAGGTAGGACTCTGTGTCAAGAACAGCTATTAAAAAAAAAAGGACAAACAGAAAAGAAATTTCTTGGATCCTTGTCATAACAAACATAGCTCTAATGCTGAAACAAAAGGTAGTCCTACATCAAAATATAGTAAAACAGTTAGTCAGGTGTTTAGACTCAGTGCTTACATCTACCAAATCAGCAGAGAATAAAAAGTAATTGGGTTGGAATATTCAAGCATTCTGCTTTATATATCCTCTTCTGGTATTTTTTACTAGAAAATTTATGCAAATAATGACTTTGTATTTAACTCATCTGTTCTGTGAGTCAAAACAGGTACTGCAAAATGAAACTGAATCCCTGATTCTGGATCAGATGGACTGACCTCAGTTACTTCAAATTACTATTATGCAACTCAAATCAACAAACAAAGATGATATATTCAGATAAGAATCACATGTGAACTCAACCCCGTGTCTAGATGTTGATGAACTACATGTAAAATATGTAAGCAAAGTATAATAGAAAGATAGGGTTGGGTGAGTGTTTGGAAGAAAGTAAACAAAAAAAAAATAGTTACAAGTTAAATTCTTTACCTGGATAGAATTTGGCAGAACTCTACTGAAAATTACTGTGTGATAATATTTTAGAAAAAAATCTAAGTAATATATCCTTTTAATTCAAGTATCTCTGGTTTGTTAAAAACTGCTCTACAGTCTCTCACCTCAAATATATGACAAAACTATTATCCACACAATGTTTTTGTTAGGTAAACAGATAACCAGCTTCTGCTGTACAGACAGCAAAATTAAAGCAGGAAGATTCAGAAACAAATCTCACTCCGAAAAATGTCTGTCTTTATGGTATAATCAAAAAGTTAGGTACAAATGAACCTCAGAAGGCGGCAGGCTGTAAGAGCCAGCCTTTGATAGGACTGCATCTGCTGGTAGATTTGTAAAGGAGATGCCATAACTGAGTTTGCTGTTCTCCCTTTCCCATGCTGGAGCTCACCCTGTGTGGCTGCTTCTCTGCCCCAGGCAGCTGAGTGAAGAACAGACCTGGGTGAGTGCTATAATTAGGATCTCCTGGTGCTGCCTTCTTTGCCCAAGAGGATTAACTCAGCTCATTAGTGTGGGACCACAAAGAATCCCGCGCCAGATGTAGGAGGAAAACCCTGAAGGTCCTGCCTACCCACTGCCAGCAGTGCTGCGACACTCTGCTGCATCCCCAAGCAGAAAGCGGAGTCCTGACTCAGAATGCTTCGTGTGTGTTTCACCAACTCGGTTCTCACTACTCCTCTGTCGCTAAGGAACAGGTTTTGCACACAAGAATACTCATCCAACTCCAAATCATTTACAGTCAAAACAAGCCCACAGCATGCTGCTGCCTCTTGTTCTCAATCCAACTATTACCTTGCAGTTCAGCAGCTCTATGAACTCCCACACTTAACGTGCTTCCAAAGCCTACCAGAAGCTGTGTTGAATTTTTTTTCCTGTGACCTTTTTAAATAAACACTTGGTATTCCTAAGAGAACAGTGATTGAACAGTTTAATGAGAGCATTCACATTTCTGCTTCAAAATGCTTCACTGCAGCTCACAAAGAACAATGCTGTTGTATGGCTTTTTTTAAAGTACATGTAATATTGCCTAAAGATGCCAGAATGAGAACCTAAGAAACCAGATGGATATTTTTCCCCTGTAAAAAGTACAGTAAGTTTATAACAGATTGAGTTATTACTTCACAATGTTCTTTAGCCCAATTCAACACAATTGTCTAAGAATTAGCACAGTCCCTTTTTGTGTTCTGAGTTACTCAAAGGAGTTATATGCAAAAAAAGGGGTTTTAAGTGGATTATCAAATTACTGTGACTGTTCACATTTCCTCTGTGAACAGTCTTGTCAAATCTTTATGTTGTTCAACCATGCCAAAAGTCAGCAATCAAACTTTTTTTTAATGCACAGGATAGTTAGATCTTTATGGTGTAGCACTTAGAGTACTTTCAATTTGCTTTCCCCAGGCCATTTGCATCACTTTTCTTTGAGTTTTTGTACCTAATTCACCAAGCCCTAAAACAAATCTTTAAGTCACAAAATGTTAACAATAAAAAAAATCCAAGTCAAGAAAAAAAGGCTGTGCCATAAAAGAAAGAGATATCAGAAAATATTTAGGCTTTAAAAAGACACCCATTTCTCAGATGATTAACTAGAACACAATTTGATGGCATTGCTTAAAAATAGGCTTTTGGGCTTTAAGTATCAGATTTATACTTTGAAATGTTCTTGTTTTTTCTTGCAGCTGGATACCTGAATTATCCTTTCCCCAATTCATCTTCTGAAAAAGTTTATTGGTGTAAATAGTTGCACTGGTATAAATGGTAGAAGTCAGGGGAAGGAAAGGATCATCTGCATGATCAAGGTCCTTGATTTGCATAAACCAAATTGCCAAGACAGTAAATTTGAGTGACATGGGAAAAATATAGTATCTATTTTAAAATTCTTTTTACTTGTGTAATGATCAAATCATTTAAGTGACATACTGCCATTTTACTTTAATTACCTCACTGTTATTGCAGTTGGCTACAATCCTGCATTTTTTTACCAAAATATTGCTTCGATTAGACAGTGCTTTACAGATAACTGTTGTTTTTCTTAATTAAAAAAAGATTAACTAATCTACATTAGCCCAAGTTGGGGGGCAGGGGGGGCAGGATGGGGAGGGGACTGTTGTTTCTATGTGTTCTGTTTCCACTTTCTTTGTACTATCTATTTCTAGTTTTTTTTAAACTAGGTCCTCTTTGCAAGACTTTTGTGGTGAGGCATTCATTTGCTCCTGCTGCTCATTCTTTCACCTGAAACCATAATGGTCTGTCATAGCAAACTGGCTGCTGCAAGGAAGGTATGATGAGACAGAATATTATGAACATGTGTAAGGAAAAAACTGCAGGAGTAGAACTCCAAAGGAAAAAAACATCCTGGTCATATGTGGAAAAAAAAAAGAAAGAAAATATTCAAAAAGCAATGGCAAACCCTGAGCTAGTGTAAATGACATTATCTATGTAGACACTAGGAAAAATACTGCCACTTACATAAACTGGGACTTTACCTTTTCTTTTCCAGTCTGAACACTCTAAGATTAAAACTTTCCATGCAATGTTGTCATTCAGTTTTAACACTTGACTCTAGTTTTTAATCCTCAGTCTGGTTTGTGTAGGCTTCTTAGTCACTGCCCCATCAGGTCTCTCTGACTGTATGACTACAGACCGTAACGCTCTTACACAACACATAGGAGCATTTCATTAATTTATTATTCAAGGAAAGTAAGCTTCATGTGATTATACTGCACTACTATTGTTTGCTGCTTTTTCCATGTTTTCTGTGCATTTTTCTAAAAGGGACATTACGCAGCAATACTCTACTTTGAGATTAATTTTTGAATAATTTGAAAGATAATTTTTGGAATTGCTCTCTTGTACTGAAACCTCTCTTTCCTTTATTAATTCCTTTTAAGGATCCAAGGAATTATAAGGATGATTACCAGAAATACAGTAAAAGTTTTGCTTTATAAAGGAAAAAAATCTTCAATTAGTTATGCTTGCTTCAGAGATAAACAGAATTTTCCCATAGTCAGTTCATCTTAAAATGCTGGCAGCTATCCTTAACCCTAAGGGTAACCATTGAGGGTACTGTTCCATAAGTTATTAATTTATAATAATTGCTAAAATGATAAATATATAAACAGTAAACTAGGAGAACACTATCTTTTAATACAGCCCCTTCAAGGACCAAAAATAGATAGAGTTGATATTTTTGGATAAAACTGTTGCCAGCAATTTTTTTGGCAAATGACAACTGATGCAGCAGTTTATTGGCCCTCTTATGTAACCAGTTTATTCTAATAAACAAATAGAGATACCAGGGATATTTTTGTTCTTCATAATATGTTCAATGTTTGGACCATAGGATATCAATGCCAACAAACCCTAATCTCTTTCATGATTTCTTTTGTCTACAGAGTCAGGAGCTGGGCAGAACATTTGAAGAAAAAAGGAAGTGTTCAGGTATTGCAATCTCCCTAACGCTATGCTGAGGTAGCAGTCAAATGCAAGCCAGATTCAAGACCACAATTCAATTTCAAAAACATTTGCTTATTAATCATATTCCTCTTATGTCATATTAATAAAACAAGAAAAATTATGTGTTTCTGATTTCAGACAAAAGAGCAGGGTTGAATTTACTGCTCAAGACTTCAATACTTCATTTCCAGTCAAATGCTACTAGTGGATCTGAGATTCTAATATAGCAGCAGAAATGTTTTTATCAGCAACAAGACATACAACACTCTGAGTATTGGCAAGTAATTTTTTCTGGATTCCAAGGATACTTCAGTGTGTAATTAAAATGTAGTAATTACTGCTACTGAATTGTTTGAAATTAAAGAATCCAACTTAGAGAAGAAGAGAATGTTCTACTTAGATATACTAAACTCAGGTAAAGGTCCTCAAAGCTGAATGTAGCTTTGCCTTCCTTTTTATGTGCAATATGCTTACAGCAGACTCTTCAGATGATTTTATAACTCTATGAAACTCCTTAGTAATTCCATTGCAGTCAAACAAATTACTCTAGGTTTATGAGAGTGTAAGTCAGAGCTGAAGCCAGTTTAGTATTTCATCCAGCATGAAATAAATCATGGAACCCAATTACAGAGTAAAACAGCAGGCAGCTTTTCTACACTGGTAAATAGGCATTTATAGCATCTCATGCTATTAACAGAATAGACCTGCACACCACAATTAATTTAGAATTCCTGCTCCCAGGCCTGCAGTGCCATGTTGTCTCTCAGCTTCAAACTCTCCAAGAGGAAGGGTGTGAAGAGAGCATGGCATGGTCACAGTCTGGTGCAGAACAGGTGTGTGCTGCTGGCTGCTGCTGAAAGGAGCCCAAATGAGCTGTGAGTCTTCACCAAAGCAGCCAGAGGAGCAGTCCCAGGAAGTGTGAAACCCATGGGGATTTGGAGTAGGTTGGGAAAAGCCCAAGAAGGAAAAAGTAAAACAAAACCAAAAGAATCCACCATAAAGCATATTTGGATTCAAGCAGGGTACTTTTCTTTCCCCCCTTGAAAAAGAAAGACAATTTTTCCAAGAATTGAAAAAGTAATAAGTGGACCTGGGATCTACAAACAGCTGAGGCAAGTTCTAGGTTTGGGGTCAGTGCTATTTGTCCCAAATCATGAAGCCTTAGGAGGAGCCTAGCCTGAGAACTCATGGGTTTTGCATCACCTCTCAAATATCTTTTTTCTGATGATCTACAAAGATTTCTACATCATTCTGATTCCATTTAGACCAGCTGTAAAATAAGAAGTTAGAATAATATTGTTTAAGAGCTTCCTAAGAACATTCATGCTTGTAAGAACTCAATATTACTGAGGAAGTATATGTTATACATACACTCTAGTTTCTAGCTGATGCTCTTGTGTGAAGAGCCTTGGGGAAAAACCTGCACTATCAAGGACTTTTAAAGCAAAAATTCTGTATTTTTCTAAGACTGTGGCATGCCTCAGAGAGGACAGATCTAAAAGTAAAAACACTATTATTGTACAATCAAAAACTTGAATTCTCTGCAAGCAAAACATTCAGTTTTCAAGCAACAGTTTAAGCACTCTGGTCTTGATTTAATGGTATTTCTTGGGATACAGCTTAGTGGGTGGCATTTGCATTTGGTAGGACCAAGTACAATGATAAGTGAAAAATCTTGGTAAGATGCTGCCTAGCTGCACAAATCAGGGTGACCTTCATAAAGATGGTTAGCCAGTAGTTTGCCACTGTCAACATCAGTTGTGTTCTAGGATTCTGCTGGTTTTCCATATGGTAATGAAAAAGATTATGCCATTTTTTGAAGAAAACAGAATTTGACTATTTTCCAGTATATTTTGTTTTAAGTGTATGGTTTCTTCCTGTAGATCTGAAATTAATCATATCTCCTGAAAGAACATAACTGTACAATTGAGCTGTTTCTTATTTTTGTATTTAGCCTTTCTTAGCAGATCCCCACAAGACATCTGTACATTCTTATAAGATAGGGAGCTGAGCTTACAGAATTTATAGCATGTATAAGATCTTTTTAACAAAAAGTGATAAAATGTTCATGTTCTGGAGTTGAGGCTGAGATGAAGAAGGATCTGGTTTTATGTGAAAGGCCACATAACTGAAATTTAGCTAGGAGTCTTGCCATCAGTATAAGTGAGACTACACAGATAACAAAGAAATGTACAGCTTGGGAAATGAGAAAAAGACCAAATAAATCTCCTGCTGAGAAAGCAGATAAGCAGCTGCGAGAAGAGAGCCTTTATAGAATGAGTTGGCATTTTTAGCTTCTTTCCAACGCTATAAGATGCTTATATACCAAGTATGGTTGCTAAGAACATGTACCCAAGCTGGCAGTTTCACGAAGAAGCAAGGCTGTGGTAGAAAAATAAGTTAACTTCTGGATTACACAAGGATGTCTTTAAGCACTACCATTAATATGTATATTATGGAAGGGCAGAATGGGAAATTTTTCACTTCCACTACAAGATATATGGAGACCTTATTCCCTTTGCTAGTTTTCAGAATATATGAATGCTCTAAACAGCAAGAAGGAATTATTTTCTACTGGGTATGAGCCTAATCTAATCTCAACTGAAGTCAGAATGCCTGCCTCTAGTTTGTATGGCTTCTGAATCAGGCTCTAAATATCCCAGCCTTTCACTTCCTCTTAGAATCATCACTTTTATAGCATAAGTATGACAGTCTCTATCATGTGCACAACGCTGTACAAATCCACAGGAAAATAGTTTGTCAATCAGTTCAGAACTGAAGCACTGAACAAGTGACCTGTGGAAAGATCCCTAAGATTAAGATAGTGTGTGCATCACAAAAGTAATGATAAAAATATTGTGAGGCTATTATTTGCTAAGAAAATATTACTAATTTAATATAGCATCATCATCCATTAAAATGATAAAATTTATTTGATTGGCTTGATCTTTCATTTAGACAAACTGCACTGGTGTGGGGGATGTCAAAGTAAGAGTGACCTGGCTACACACAAGTTTTGTCTTTCTCCCACATTGTCTTGTTGTTCTTGCAAGAAAGCAGGCCCAAGCTGAAAACTGTAATCTCCGTTTCCCTGTCCCCCATGCACTTGATCAGCCACATGAGAACAGTCACCAGACTCTTCCCAGTGTACTGTGAAAAAGCCACCAGAGAGAGCCGAGGGGTGTACTAATCACCAGGGTGTTCATTACATGATCATGACATGCAATTTGGATAATACTTTTCTTTAACTTAATACCCCAATGGCCAGAGCTGATGGTAGCAAATAATTCTTAGGCTTCAAGAATGGCAGAATTAGCCATTTTGCACAGATTTAAGACATTGCTTTTTGCAGCAAAGAACCATGTTAAACACAACCTTTTCCAAGAAATGGAGATGAGATCTTTACATTTGCATGTAGAGTCAAGGTGCAGGGAGAATTTAGAAGAGTTTGGGAGGTATCCCTTATTTGTAAGTCCATACTTCTGTAATATCCCTTAAAGAAGAAACTTACTATAGAAACAGCACCAGGAAGAATGACAGGAGGGGATGGAGAGACAGACAGTAGAAAGCTATCTGTAGCTTGACTCATGGATAAAGAGGGGGAGGAAGCAGCTAGGATAACTGTTATGCTCCAACTGGACAATTCCTAAGAATTGAGCTTTGACTATAACCAAAACTACATAACTGGTGGTTAAAAGGAAAGAATGGATTAGGAGCTTTGCACCTAATAATGTAGTTCTGATAAAATTCTACCCNCAGCTGTATTTGGTACAGGCTGTAGATACGGGGGGGAGGGGGGGGGGGAGAAAGCAGGAGGGAAGAGAGATCATGTGTCCATTTATTTACTTTAAACTTTCTGCTTTGATGAAAATTCGAGGGTTGAGGTGTATTTGGCATTTACTAGATAAAGCGCGTAGAACATTTACAGGCTGTACAGGAACATGCAGTAATGTATTTGTTCTTAAACTGCAGGGTTGCACTGAACAATCTGCATATGGTTGTTTCTGACACTCTGCAATTCATTACTTCTGACTCAAAATCTTCTTATCTGCCTCAATTGTTTCTTTCATCTCTGCATATGAGAGGAAGGCTGGGAAGGTTTCTGGAAGACCAGAAACCTTATCAGTAATAACAAAGCTTCCTTCTACCCTGCTTTGCAATTATATTTGCCTGTATTCTTGATTCAGAGATTCACATAACACAGATTTCTTCAAAACACATACTTTAAAAAGTATTTTAAAAGCTTTCAAGGTTGTTTGGTATAAGTTTGACCTATTTTTTCCCCTTTAACTGTTTGCGTAATGCATTTAATTCTCTTTATTTTCTCCCATGTTCAAATAGGTAATTAAGTCCTGTTTTCGAAGGCTAACACAGATGAGCACCTGGACAACAACATGTCTACCTCAAACATAAGAGACAAGAAAATCCCTCAGTAAGTCAACAGGTTTTCATTTCATGTTTTCTGTGAGGAAATTAATCTTTCAGTGAGGTCTTTGGCCAGCTATAATTCCCCTTTAACTCATGGAAGGTACTAAATCTCTTTCAGCATTGGGACTTAGGCATGAATTACCTTTTCACAGTAGCTGTGTTCTAGGAGTAGCCACTCCTGAACTTAGGGGGAAATGGTCTCACCTTTATGCAGCAACTCTGGGATCTGTGAACACTGAGGAACTGCCAATTTCCTTTGGAAAAACAATTCAGGCAACCCTTTTCCTCTTCAAGGCAAGTTTCAAGGGGCTTTCCCTGCAGAAGCAGCTGCTTGTCCCACAACTTTCATTCTGCACCACGCCAACTTCTCTCAGAAATGGAGACCTGATTAACTCACTTTGGCACAAGCGACACTAAACAAAGTGATGCACACTTGCTGGGATGAAATACAGGACAACTGGGCTTTCAATATAAAGAAATATTGCTATGAACCATCCAATATGAGTTTTATTGCATAGGCTCAGCCTCACACTGATTTAGGACTTAGACACGTTCCTCATTGCTGCATGTTATAGTTACATGGGCAACAGAAGTGCAAAAAAAGCTCATGTATTTGGAAAAATATAGTCACTGATGTATTTCAAGTTCTTTTACAAATCACAACTACCAGAAGGGTATAGATGCTTTTGTCTCAACTGGAAAAAAAAAAAAAACAAAACCAAAAAAACTATCAAAATGTAACATTTCTAATTAGAAATACCATCTTCCACATGTTCGATCAACTACTAATATTTACAGAGATACATACAATAACCACGGGCAGGACTGCTATAGGCACTCTACGAAACTTTAATTTGGTATTAGTCTCAAAACAGGAAGAGACACAGGAGATATTGAAAGTTCATGCTAGTATGCAGCAGACAAAACTGTCTTGGTTACAAGGCCTTTTAAAAGCTTTCTAGCCAGTAGGATAATGCTAAAAGCTTACAGACATCTGCTTAAGTGAATCAGCAAAGCTGCATGTACACTCTGCTCTGAACAATGCTTACTTGTAATAGCTTAAAATAATGGATAAAAGTTCATTATTAAACTTACATATTTCTACTATCTTGCTTAACATTTTCTTAAGGCATATCTCTACACTATACATAGCAGTATTATTTCTTGTCTTTGTACTTTTAACTTTCTTTCATTCTTCAATTCTAAGATTTTCTTTCCCACAGCTTTCTGAGAGTTTTATACCTTTCCTAATTCCCACACCATATCTTGTGTTTGTTATGCTTTTTATCTCCTTGTTAGGGAAAACCAATAGTAAAAAAACTGAAATATATTAAACTTTCTAGTAATAAGCATAGAAAAAATATTTTTCCTAAATAAGAATTTAGGATAGAACGCATAACTATTTAATAATTACACATTAACAGAAAATATCAGGGTGGATATGACAACTAAGCATCGTAAATAGCCTCTTCCACTCAAATCCAATATGCTAACCTTGATTTTTGTCACATTTTGTTACACTTTCCTCATTAATTTAATTCATATACACAGGAAAGGTAGTGACTGTCCTCCCACAGGAGCACGCCAACACATGGCACACAGAACACATCACTGCCTACTGTAGATTTTATCAGTGCCAGCTTTGCTCCAAAGAAGGACAACACAAGGTAAGTAATACAGTTTTCTGTACAAGATAAATTCTGCACTGTAAAAGCCAGCAAGTAGTCCAGAAAACCTCACACTACAAAACCATTTCTGTGTGTCCTTATTGTATTTCATGAAAAAAAATATGGGATGAACAACAATGACATGAAAAGTTACATAGATTTTACTTATATGAAATAAATCAGTGCACCTGAGAGTGACCTTGATCTCATACATAATCCTGAAAGAGAATATTGTAAATAAATTATGTTATAGAAAGCCTAACAGCTTCTATGTGAAGTTTCCATGTGGAAGCAGCTGTTCAGTAGATTGGTCACCTTAAAGAAAATCCTAAATGAAAGAATTATACATTAATATTCTCAAGCAGTAGTTTTCTGTAACTGAAAATGGCAATATATGATGAACTTCCCTGAAGTCAAAGGCAAGGTAATTTAAGACAACATAAAATATAAATTTTCAAACTCAGATGAAAAAAAAGCAGCAAGGACAAAGGCTACAGTCAGTATTCATACAACAGAATTTTTTGTAAATGCAACATAATATGCAGAAAAATTCTCACCATATAAAATAAGTCACTAACTCTCAGGATAACTAAATTATTTTACAATTTCATCTCGCTTCCCATCTGCAGACACCCATAATTCCTTCATGTGCAACATGTTCCTGGTGTCTCTGCTTCTGCTCTATATTTATTGTGCACTGGATTTTCTCAAAATCTTGAAGTAAGGGATGAGGCTGCATTTTCAAAACACTGCTACCACTGGTTTGGTTTTGCAGATGACATGTAATCAGCACATGCAGTCACAATGGCATTTCAAAACTCAATTGCTTCTTATTGTAAAAATGTATTGTGCCCATAAAAAGCTAAAAAACCCTCACCAGTGTGGTCTGTCCCCCCTACCCCCCACCACCCTTGACTACCAAAAATATTAATATGTAATCCTGGAGCAACTGACTGACCACATAAGAATTTTGAGAATCAGCAACATAACTCAGGCATCATTTCAGCCATATATGCAGCTCTGCAAAGATTTGAGACTGGTTAGAATATGAGTGCTCCCTTCTGACTCTGTTCCATTCCAACACATTCTGTTTGAGGAAAAAACTAGCTGTTCAGTGCCTCTGCATATGTAGCATCTACTCCTTGAAAACCTAGTTTATTATGTTTGAAAAAAACCCCAGAAAACCCAACTCAGGATCACAAAACCTTTCTATTCTTATATCCAGCATCACAATATTACAAAATATGTTTTAATCTTCCTGTCACAAAACCATTACGCAAATGTGATGCTCAATTTTCTCATCCAATCAGAAGAATCATGGGGTAAATAAAAAAGGAGAAAAGAGGAAAATGACCCCACAGCACATGATTTACAGAACACCAAAACACTCCCCTCCCTTCCACAAGAGCAAGTACAAAACACAACAGATTTCAACACTCACGGCTATCGTAGCATATATTGCCCAGGGCACGTCCTGTTTGAAGCAATACTTCCTGGTCTTTGCAGTTTAACAGCTGCACCAAGGGAGGGATCAACCCAGCATCCACACAGGGGTTCCGCATGAATTCTGCAAATAAAGCAAAGCCTGTTAATGCCACGCCAGCTATTCCCAGTTTCATCAATTCCAGTTACACCGGCCTGGCAACTGGGCCTTTTGTGTTCCCTAAACATGTGCACAGACAAACAGTGTACATTCTCATGCAAGCTTCTAGAGAATAAGCCCAAATCAGGATTTGGGCTTAATTCCTTCCATTATTTGCTAATTTAGAAGGAATTAAGGGTATTTAATTGGCTTCCGTGGAAACTAATTTAACATAGTTCAGATGAAGCATATTTTTAGCATCACAAAGAAATGCTGAAAAGAACCGTGAATTCACAACAAATTCAACATAAACTAGAATTACTATAGAACACAAAAGATGACTTAAGACTAGTATTCTAGAGCAGCATTTTTTTACTCTCTATTGCCTTAATTAGAATTCTGGAAAGACTTTTTTGCTTTATGAGAATTATAAAAAAAATAATTAAAGCTCAGTAACAGGCTTTGATTTGGAAGGTGAAGAAAAGAACACAAAAAGAGAATGAGAAATACAAGAGATTATGTGAGCCCAAAGGCCTGTAGCTTTCCACAATCTAACTGATGCCCACCTTGGAAGGAAAGATAGAGGATCACTGGGAAGCTCTCTGCCTTTCCTTCCTGCTATACCACAGAGAACCACAGAATTATTTTACATCTGTGCAAGTCATAGAGAACTATCCTGGTGTCAATGACATAAAGGGCTGTTTTCCAGAAGAAGATACACTGAGGCAGGCACTGTGCTGCACATTTTAGAAAGGTGGTTTATAGAAGGAAGCACCTGGTAACACCTCTGTTGTTTCACAGTATACTATCAAGCACCCTTTAGAGATGATGTACTGTAAGGCAAATGGTCAATATGTTTTTGATTTGTTCTGAACTGCAAACAATCCCAGAATCACAGAGTGGGTAAGACTGGAAGGAACTGCAATGGCTCATCTGGTCCAACCTTCCTGCTTAAGCAGGGTCATCCTAGAGCATAGGGCATAGGATGGCATCGAGATGGTTCTTGGATATCTGCAGTGAAAGCGACTCCACAACCCCTCTGGGCATTCTGTTGCAGTGCTCAGTCATCTGTACAGTAAAGAAGTTCTTCATACATTGGGAAGGTCCCCTCTCTGCTGTCTCCTCTTGAAGCTGAACAGGCACAGCTTCCTCAGCCTTTCCTTGTAACAGATGCTCCAATTCCCTCTCACCCTTGTGGCCTCTGCTGGATCTGCTCCAGGAGCTCCACGTCTCTCTTGTACAGAGAAGCCCAGAACTGGACAGAACAGAGAAGCCCAGGATGTAATCAGGATGCAGCCTCACCAGGGCTGAGTAGAGGGGCAAGTTGTGTCTCTTCCTGGTCCTAAACAATATTGGATCTTTCAGAGTCAGTTTACCTTCGTGTTACTTAATCATTTATGAGACAAGACATTTATTGACAGGGTGTCAATAAATCCCCCTAAAAACAGATGAGAAAAATTTTCTGATTCTGGATCAATAGAATTCCTCATGCCAATAATTCTAAGATTTCATACAACACTTGAAGTACAAATACATCCTCTCAAATACTCCCTTTGTTGAACCTATTACAATGTTATTTGATGTTTTGATAGCTACAAAATCTAGTGTCTTTTGTATTTAATCCTGCAGTGTTATTTTAGCTAAAGAATTGTCAGAAGTAAGCAATTCTCATGTGATGATATAACTCTGATAGATCAACACGCAGATTAAGAAGAATCAGCAATATCTGTACACTCACAGAGGTTGAAGAGAAGATAGTTGTGAGAACAATTAACTCACCTTCCTAAGGTACTGTAACATTTTAGAACTGTGGCTAGATGCTATAGTGTGATATTTGGTATAGTATCTATTGTAATGAATACTAGATATATCTGGTCTTTAAAACTGGTCTTGCCATGTCCTTGAAACATTCATATTTCTTTATCACGTACTTTCAACTTCATTGCAGTGTTTATTTGTTAGATGTATTTAGTTTCTTCCTCTGTCTTCTCTGTTCCCTCAGCCTCTTCCTCTCAATTTCCTGTACTCTCCTAACTCTGGAGTCTTCCCTATTCCTCAGCTAGCCCTGCTTCACTTTCCTTTACACCCACTAACTTACCATAGTCTCTGCATCATCAAAGTCAGGTGTTTTGATTTTTTTTCTCCTAATCTGTATCAGGAAATGAAACTTGTTCTCTCCTAAAAGACTGAGAGCTCTGTCTGTTCTGCTGTTTGTTTAGGTTCTTCTTTGTTTCTTCTGGTGAAAAGGAGCAAGAAACTCTTCCTCCACCCCTCCATATGGAGCATGTGGAAGCTTTTTCAGCAACAAAATAATTGGTCAATATGCTGAGCCAACTTGTATTTATCAAGGTCATGTAAGAGCAAGAATTATAAGAAATGGTGCCATACATATCAAAATAGATCTATGAAACAGGAACAAAGATGTGGTAACTGCAACTGCTTTTGCAGCTGATACTACACAGAAGTAACAGAAGAATGAGAAAGTAATTGAGAACAGTCTTTGAAAAGTTTCCACTAACCTGGGAGAGAAATGAAGCAGATCCTTTGAAGGGAACAGCGAATAATCGCTTAAGAAGTTAGGAGGAGAACCACTGAGGACAGAGTAACATAAACCAAAAGAAGGAAAAGGTTTTGAAAGTGAAACGTAATTGTGTTATAGTATTACAGACTGTGAAGATTATGTTCTCTCATTCCTGCACCTGGCAAAGAAGACAGGACTAAAAACCTTGGAAGAGGGTTTAAAAAGTCCACAGTAGAGAGAGAAACTCCATGTAATAAGTTCATCTGAGCCTTCATGATGCTCACAGTTGAAAGGCAAATGGCTGTAGTTGGAGAGACAAGAGCGGCTAAAGGAAGTTCTGTATGTTTGGGTGTTTAAAACAGGAGAAACAAATATGAGGTCCAGCTGGAAGAAGGAAGACTTGTGAGCAAAAGTGGTGAAACAGCAAGAGCACGAATAGGTGAAAAGATGAAACCTGACTAGGCCACCAAGGCAAGTAGAGAGATTTGATGTGATCAGATGTGTGTGTGCATATGATCAGATGAGAGGAAAACAAGAAGCAGGGAAGGAAAAGATGCTCTTGTATTAATAACAGTCGGAAACAGGAACAGGAACAACAGGAAAATCGCAGTCTCTGCTCCCAGTTCTGGCAGTACTGCATGGCATGACCATTCAGGGAATGGCTTTAATGCTTACAATTGAATGTTGAAAACACAAATTTCTGAAAGTGCCCTGAGGTTTGTTGAAAACAGGTACAATATAAGCATTAAACTCTTGTATTTTTATGTGTAAAACAAAGAAAACAACAATTCAAACTACTAATGACACCTGCTAATGACTCTAAGGAAAAGACAAAAGCTATTTTGTATGATGAACCAGGTAAAATGCCAGCTTTTCTGAGAGCATCCGTTTAAAAGCTGCCAGGAAAAAGGACACTTTAGAAACTAGTCAGACATTTCATGCGTGATTTCCGAAACTGGCTAAAATGCTCTGTAAGGGAATCTTTGAGGAAAAAATACATAGTAATCACTTTAGTTATTGTGAACATAGATTTTCCTAGCCCTCCACAGGTAGGCGCTAAAAGGACCAACTGTGAGGACACGTTTGACAGTGTTGTTCTAAACATACTTAAGAATTCATTAAGTGCAGAAAAAAATCTGTGATATATTTGCCTAAATCTCTATAATTCTGAAACATTTCTAAATTAAAATTTCTATGGCTACATCTTTTATTGGCTCTTTATCTATATAATTTTAACACTTAAAACCTAAACATATCTCTTTTCTCTTTAGTGTTGTTTCTGTATAACCATATGTAGCTCTGTCTTAAAACCACTAAATTGGGTGGAGGCCACCTTGGGGGTATCAGTAAGAAGCTGTGGTTTGTGATTCCTCAGAGAGGGTGGAAATGGAATGTGAAAGGAGTCAGCAAGAATGTAGCCCTTTCCCTGAAGAGGCATGAAAGTTTACAAAGGGAGAGGGATAAAGCTGCCAGGACAGCAGTTAAGAAACATTCTACTTTTCTCTGTCTGGCCTGTGAGGGGAGGAAAGTCCAAAATGGAATCTGTGCCTCTTCAGCTGTGACAGCTGCAAGTCCAGGAGTGAGAAAAGTCAACCACAAATGTCCTCTAGCCTCATCACAGGGTCTGCCCATAGTGTCTGCTTGCAGATATGAGGCCATTCTTCTGGGCTCAAGATATGCAGGTATTGGGTGAGCTTTAAGATAATCCTGCCTAAAGAAAAATTAATTTTTTTTTATTACCTCCCATGTTATATTATACACTGTATGTACATAATACATACCAAAATGAACCTGATTCTTATTTGGGACTTTGGGCTCTTACTCTAACACATATAAGGCTCTTTAATAGGACTAGTTGGTTTTAGTGTGGTATGAAAGGACTCCTAATGGTTAACATCTTAGAACAAATCTCAGACCAAAGAAATTATCTACTATCCCTTAACCACCTGTATAGATGCTACTGCTGTGACTATGAGCAC
Source organism: Regulus satrapa (assembly GCA_013396955.1). NCBI lineage: Eukaryota > Metazoa > Chordata > Aves > Passeriformes > Regulidae > Regulus > Regulus satrapa. The sequence goes on along the minus strand of VWZN01011577.1, from coordinate 23,207 downwards.
TGTGCATAACTGGCTGTACACATGTCTCTTTTTCTACATGTTTTTCATACAGAAATGCATTTCATCAGCAGTGGGCTATTTCTGCCCAATAAATTACATTGTTGTCTTAAAAACTAAACAGAATGAAAATAAAAGAAATTGCAGCAGCCAACTGCTGTTTTGATTGTATTAAAAAGTACAGGAAAAAAAAAGTCAGACAAAACAAAAAGAGTGAAAGGGAGGGACATGAAAGGTGTCTAATCTATAAAATGAAAACATAAATGAAGTAAAACATACTGACAAGTGAGGTGAAAAACTGAAGATGTTCCAGCAGAAAAGTTCTTGTAGAAAACCTCACCATTTCTGGCTACTTCTGCTATGATGTTAGCTACTTTTGCTGTGCAGGAAGATTGTGGCGTCAACAGACTTGCGAACACCTGAAGAACTCCACTTTTCTGGATTTTTTCACTTGTCTCCATATCTGAAAAACACATCACACAAAAATGACTTGCGCATCAAACTGTTTTGGAGAAGAATAGCAAGAAAAACAGAAGAGAAATCTTGTAAAAAGTAATTATGATAGTCATTATTTCCCAAATAAGAAGCCAGCTGTTAGTTCAGTAACCATACTTATTTTATCTGATATACTCATAGAACTTAACACTTTGCCATTTCTAATCAATTGACCTTTATAAGGCGACTGCTATATAAGTATGTACAGACACATGCTTACATAGGGAAAATACTGGAGAGATTGTGAGACTAAAGGTCATAAAGTGATATGCAGCAGATAAAGGTATTATGTAAAAGTCAAGGAATGACACTCTGAAGAGATGAATTATTGGAAATGTAGAGGAATAATGGGGAAAATTCTTACAGTTTAGGGTACAGCTTAATGCAGTGTAGGAATCAGAAACTGGAGAAGAGGGAGAGCAAAGATGATCCTGGCTGTAGACTCCTCTTACACTCAAATATATTCTGTTACTCTGTTACTGAGTAGCTCCAGTATAGACTCAGTAGAAGGGAAAGGGAAAACCTCTGAGTTTCCCATAGCAGATATCAAAGATTTGTGACAAAAGCTTTCCCCTTTCTGTACACACTAAGAGGAATTGTGCAGCTGCTCCCTAACAGGACCCCACCTAATATTGCTGGCCAACAGCAATGCTCTGTAACAAACTGAAAACCAACATTGACTCAACTGCACTAAAAAGATGAGGTACTAGATTACATATTTTGCTAATGCTTTTTAAAATGGCATATTTTGGATTAATATTAGTGTGACATATAGTACAACTAGATGGCAGCTATAATTTTAGAAAGCAGCATGACTTCTTAAGCTATTTATTAGGAACGTTATTTGCCCTCTTCAGAATTTACTGTGAGATGCTCCAATTGATGACTTTAGCAATGCAAAACATCCATCTGAATGCAGTTTGCAACCACTCTTTGGCTGTGCTTCACCTGTAAATTGATAATAACATGCCACTCTCTCTCTGCTCTTCCTCCTTCCTTTCCCCACTCTCAGGGCTGCAATTTAATTTGATTTGTAGCACCCCCAGGACCACTCTGCTGCCTCTGAGAATGGAGGGCATCCACTCAAGCTGCCCCTGAACAGAAGCCAGCACAAGCCTGGCAGAGGTGACTCCCACAGGTTTTGTGGCTCACACAGAGCATGTACACGCTTCAGTGTCTGGGGGCTGATTATGTCTACATGACAGACAACAGACTGAAAATAGAGAACTTCAAGTCTGGATTGCTGTTATGCCTCCCATTTCTGTATATAATTCCAACTTGGGATGTTGGTGTTTGGCTAGGACCACTCAGCTACAACATGTCAGTGATCACATCTGATTAGAAACAGATTAGGCATCAGTAAAGAGTAATCTCAACATCTCATGCATAATATAAGTGCTAATTATTATTAACCCGTTTGCAATCTATTTAACTGCAATTTATGAAATATACTGAAAAAAACCTCTCAAAAGATATAATGTAAAGGAGCTATTTGAAGGCTTTTATGAACTCAGACATAGCATATACTTAGTAGCAATATTTTCCAATGGATATAGACATGCAAAATGAAAATGTGAATTTAGAGAAAATCCTATCAGAACTAAAGACTAGTCCAGACATCTTAGATGTCTGTTAAAGAAGAGCTTGTCTCTCCCTTAAGTTCAAAACTCAAAGTATGGAATTCAATATGCAAAGTATTGTGTGAACCTGTATTAGTAGGCAGGAGACATTAATGCATTTTCTCCTGTCACGCTGCTGAGATATACAGTATCCAGTCATATTTTTTTGGTCTGTAGTTTGATGGACTCATTACTGTGCAAAGCATAAATTACATAAGTAGAACTAAATATATCCTGCAAGAAGTGGGAAAATAAAATTAAATGCTTCTCCAGGCAAGTTGTGCACAGCAGATACACCCTGATTTATTTTATTAAGAAAAGCAAGTGAGCACCAACAAAAGCACAGCCCTAACAGACCTTTCAGAAACTGGGAAATTCAACCTGGGATGACACAGATGAAAGATGACCAGTGACTTGTTCCTACTCTGAAGCAGTAGAGGAAGCACACCTGCATATATTCATCCCTTCAACCCAAAATCCTAATGTTTCTTGCTTGCCAGTTGGGCATCAATGTCAAACTTTTGTTAGTCATGGAAGAGGGAAGACAGATTCATTTGAGCAGCAGTGAATACAGAACCCCCCTACCTCTACTCTACCCTGGGTGAGTGCTCAAGAATCATTATTTTGGGGAAAACCACATTACTCTGGCAACAGGCAGAAGAATTATTACTATCAGCCCACAGTGCTCTCTGAGGCATTTTTGACAGGAATTGCCTTAGGTGTAAAAAATGCCACAGGGTGCTTCAGCTTGTCTACTCCAAGTCTAAGTAAGCATTGCTCTTCCTCTGCAGAGCACATACAATTTACACTTGGTGTAATATACAAATTAATTCAGCTTCAAAATAGAGAGATGACAGTATGACACTAAATCTTTGCAAGTAGTTTATAGTAGATTCTCCATATAAGGCATCCTAAGAGAATGTGCCAGGAAAATTACTCTTCCATCCTCATGCACATTACTCTGTTTTGTATCTGCAAAAAAAAAAAAAAATCCGTTTTTTCTGAGGATTCCGTTTTCACCATATTAAAGTTCTAATAAAGAAGGTAGGGGAAAAAAAAAAGAATGTGCTGTAATATAGAAATTAACTTTGTAAGTCACATGTAATTAGCAGGTATTTTTGCTATAGGAAACCAATCTTTCTGGCATTTTGAAATGCTTAAACAAGGAAGGGTATTTTAATTGGAACCAAAAGTCTTATTTTTAAACCTAAAGTTATCTTATTAAATACAGCATTTTTGCTCAGTATTTTTTATATTCTTTGAAAGGAGGAAAAAGTAACAGGCAAATGATGCACAGGGCTGCCCTGCAAAGTCCAAATAAAGATCTTCAATCACCCTTTACTTGTCTGCAGAGTCAACTGCATGCTCAGTTCAGTACTAACTCTTAAAATGCATGTCTGTAGAAGAAAATACCAAGCTGGAGGTCTTGAAGATGATTTCAGCACAACTGTAGGTATATAAACATTTCTTACAGTACCCAGATGGGACAATTCCTTCACATACAAAACATGAGTTAACAGTCCTGTACGTGACCCTCCTTTGTGCTCAGCTTCACATAACATGTGTCCTGTATAAATACAGGGTCATAGGAACAGAAATGAAGGGAAGTGTGTGTGGTTTTATTCTTTGGAGTGGACAATAGACTCTCATGTTTATGTAGCAGTACTTTTACTATGATTGTAAAACCCATCAGTTGTTTTTGATTCTGCAGAACCTGAGACTGGAAGATCACACACCAATGGTGCCCAAGGGCTGGTACCCCTACCACTGCCTGGCTCTAGGAGAAATAAGGTAGGGTTTGCTGAGAATTACAAACTGCTAGTGGCTTTAGCATAGGCCACCCTCAACCCTTGCCTTTATTTGCTCTCTTCAGGAGCTGGAGAAAGCCTGCCTGCCTTCCTGTCTCTCTGTGTGTGCACTAAAGAGATATTATTTATTAAGGATATCAATCTTCTGCATGCTAGTTTCATCCTGGGCTTCCTAAGTAAATTAAGAGGTAAATGTTTTTGTAAATTATTAAGAGGGTAAATGATTTTGAAAACTTATTTCAGTTGTCATATTTTAAACTACTATTTCAATTGTTGGTGGAGCATGCAAACCCAAAAAATTTCTCCAGAAAGACCTAGGCAAATCTCTACCATATATTCTCCTCCTGTGTTTTCTATACTGGTCAAAAAGGAAATCACAGCCAACATTCCTTTAGCAGAATTGCATCCCCTTTAAAATCCATTAAATTAGTGTCTGAAAGAAACCTAGCGATGTAGATAGCCTGACATTAGGGTGCCACACCTCATAATCCTTTTGCTATCTGTGATGTATCTTTGATTTCAAATGCTTTCTTTGAAAGGCTGATTTTCTGTCTGCTAACAGCAGCCCACCCCTAGAGCTCTCCAATCTTAAAGCAAAGAAAATATAGGACTCTAATAGTGCTGCTTTAAAAGCAGCCCTTTTGCATAGTCTAATTGCAAGGGAAAACCCTCTAAAGTTAAGCCTGCTGCAAAGGGTATTGTGAGATCACGTAGTGTCAAAATTTTATTAATGTCATAGCTGAGTGATTAAAATGTCAATATGCTTGCTTTATGTAGTTTTTGCCATGCCTGAAGTCAGAATAGCTATGGGTGTGGGCAGGAAAATCTTTAGTGATACAGATCATAGCTGGAGAGCTGAGCACGGTGGCTATCAGACTGGTTAATTAAGTAGCAGAAATCAGAGGGAAAAAATCTAATGTGTTTCAAATTAAAATTCTACACTCTCTTCCCTCTCAGCTTTCCGTCCTCTGAAATTTCACTTCCCTCTATTCACTCTTTTCCCCTCCCTGTATTGTTTTGTACACCTTCAAGTAAAATAAAAAGCGGGAAAGGGAAAGGCAAGGCATATCTCTCAGCAATGCCTTGCTAGCAGAAGAAAGCTGCAGACTCACCATTCCTTATCCCCTATGAACAATGAGTTTGAGTTACACGTTATTAGTAACCCCATAATCTTGGGAGCTAGCACTGCAATAATCCCCATGTTGTGGAGCTTCACACCACAGAATTATAAATAACAAGCTTCAAGAGGGTCCTCTTCATTAAGCAAACCATGCTTGCCATGTACTCTTTTGAAAAATGCATGTCTTTCTAGCTGCAAAGATGTTTTATAAACCTACTGGAACTACTGCAGAAATTTACCTTGCCTTGAAAATGTTCCTACTATATGTACTCTCATCAGAAAGAGAAAGATGAATACATGAATAAATAATGATGAACCACATATATCATGAAAGGAACCTTCCATCTGCTCTTTCAGAGGGCAGAAAGGAAGAAAATGAAGGGAACAAGGGATATCTTTTGAACTGGCAGATGCTCCTAACCACCACAGCAAGAAGGTTCATGTGACCAAGTGTAAGCACTGATGCTCTCTCCATATACAGCCTCCCTCAAGAAACAATGACACTCTCTCCACAGCTTCTCACTGTATTTTTCAAACCACGAAATGAAGATTTTAGTCTGGCTACAAAGGTACAAAAAGTGAATTGTAAAGAACCTCAGAAAAAACAATTATATGCTCTCATGAAACAAAGAATGCACCACTGATAAGGTTTTGCTTAACAAACCTTAACCAAAGAGTTGGTTCCAATTATCAAAAGTTAACAGGAGAAAACAAGTCCTTTAATAATAATAATTTATGTATAAAAATAATTGTAGATATTTGATTTCTTTTTGGCATGCTCCTCCTCACATGGGGAAATCCCCCAAATCTGCCTGTTCACTTATTCTTGAAATTAGACACCTATCAGGAAAGGAGAGAGGATTCTCCCTTAGCTGTACAAATATTTCCATCATGGTATTTACTCTGTTTTGTCTCTGTCAGCAGCTACAGGTCAACTTCAATTCCTATTTTTAATGAAGAAAGAGACAGTACACAGATGTTTGTAATTAAAATCTCAGCTCTAACAAGGAAGGAAGGACAGATGGAGAGACAGATTTATCAATCAACTAGCTGCATGAGTCCCGATGATTAAATTCTCCAAAAAAAGCTACATCCAAAGAATAAAAGTGAATTTCAGGATGAGATTCTACCCGTTGAACAGCCTGTTGCAGGTACCAATGACGTAAAACATATGTGACATCTTTGCCCTCAATGAAGAAAAATATGCACATACACTTCCATGAATAGGTCACAGCACAAGGCAGAATATTAAAGTTGGGCAGCTTGGCACCCCTGAGCTCCTGAACTGAATCCAGTATTGAGCCCTGGCACAGAGCTGGTGGATTTATCCGAGCTGTTCCCCCTTTCTGACTCACCCTCTCCAGGATGTAAACCACTTCAGTAGCAAGGTTGCTAAAAGAGTTTGATGTCAATGCTTCAGCTGCCAATTTTGTTGTCTGGCATCTTAGTACAAATGTCATACACTCACATCTTCGTGTTTTGTATTCAGCCTCTGTGGACGTTTCCCCCTGCCTCCTCTCTTACTTGAACTGACTGAATTTAGTACAGGTCCCAGGGTAAAGGGTATTCTCATGCTTTAGTTCTTCAAAATGTATAACAAATGCTAGTCCTATGGAATAAAATCCTTTCCTCAAATTTTATTTTGTTTATTAACATCAAGTTAAATTTGAAAGCTGATAATTTTATATTCAGGGAATTTTTAATGTTCCTTTAAGCAATCTCTTAAGAGTGCTCTTAAGTGAGCTGAAATGCCTGCTGTGATGTTCCACCCATTCCTTACTGAAAGACTATGTCTACACATAAAGGAATTTTTTAATCTGCTGGTATTTTTAGAGAGCTATCAGAGTAGTTTAAAGAAACCCTAATCTAAAAAAGATCACATTTTTAGTTTATACGGGACTGGGCTAAAGCTAAGAATAAAACTGCAGACCTGAAATTGTGAATTACATGATCTCTAAATATAATTTTTTTTTTTTTTTTGTAAAAGGTAGGCGTTCTTCTTTGCATTTTTGAAATGCAATACAGAAGCAAAAGAAAAGGCCTGCCTTTTGAAAATGCAATACAGAAGCAATCTAAAAGATGTGTCAATTCTATTATCTGGAACTGCTATTCAGTGATGCATTCTGCAAAGAAGAAAAATATAATAGTTAATCTTTATTTGGCACATTGTGTATTCAATGAATAGCACTTGGAATTTAACACTTGGATAAACATTTAACTATCTGGCACTAACTAAATATATCACTATTAAGGGGAATTTATGTAAAATATAATCCCAGTAAGCAGCAGTGATTACCATTCAGTATCATTAGGGTAAGCCAGTTTACTGGGAGACAGTCCAATAAAAAGCAGTTACCTTGATTTAGTATAGTTATACTGTAAAAATATATTATATACAGCTCTTAATGAGAAAACATTTCTGGATTATGTGTGCACAATATAATGACAAGGCAACAGCCCGTGAGCTAAGATGCAACAAATATCCTTCTTCAGCCAAAAGAAGGAACACTTTATAACATGCTATTTGAGCCAAAACTCCCTCTTAAAAAATATTCATCAGGATCCCCAACTTTCAGCAGGGCATTTGACAGAAATCTTTGCAGGTAAGCTTAATGGCTTGATTGGCTGAGCTGCCCCAATTAAATTTGAACCCCTGACTCTGTTACAAGAGATTATCTGTGTCAGAAGCAGACCAGAAATTCTTCCTGGTGTGAGATGTGGGGTTTTGGTTTGACTGCTTTCTACCAGCCACTCAGGTATGTGCATTTAGTTTGTTTTTTTGTTGGTTACCTCCGCCCCCCCAAAAATAAAAATTTTAGATCTGTTTCTCCCTTCTGCCATTTCTCTTCTTGCTCTAAAAATAGAAGTCTTACGTTCCGCTGAATTCCTTGTTATTCATCCATTTACGGATTTTTTTTTTCAATTCTACTCCCTCTCCCTGCCTGCATTTGAATAGACATTAAATGCATTATGCCCACTCCACTGAATTCCAAAAATGCTGAATCAAGGCCTAGTAGTAGCTACACAGACACTAGTTCATGTCTTCAATACATAAAGAAAAGAAATCCTACAAGGTACTATGATGCCTTAGTGCTACTCTTAATATTTTTGTAGTTTCCAAGACAAACCAGGAACAATAACAAAGTCCTAAAATCTTTGTCATAGGCTAAGGGCACCATCTGCTTAAAGAACACTTTAATCTCAGCAGATAATTATACATTTCAGTAGACAGTAAGCAATGCTACTGTTCAGTTTTTATGTTATTGGAGGAGGAAGTTCTAGCTTTTTTCTTAATGGACAACACCATAAATGTCTGTTGCTTGTTTGAATGTTCAGGCTGAGACATCTACATGTCAGCACTAACATGTAGGTCCATGCTGGCTGGGTCTGAGTACACATCCATGGGTGGCCTCCTTCTCCTTCCAAGATCTCAGGCGGGAGGCACATCACTGGGATCACTGGAGGGCATACCCGAGGAGGATCAAAAATCCTCCTGGAAAGGAGACTGCTGCTAAGAAGAAAGGAAGATGCTAAAGATCAAAGAGAAATAAGAAAGCAGGGAAATGCTATTTGTCAGTGAACTTAATTCTACTAGTTATCAGTTGTTTTAATAGGCCACTCATCCAATTAGTACCACTGTCTACCCCCTTGGTTGTGCTAAGCTCTCTTGATGTGCTTATGCTCTGCCTTGTCACAGCTTACATGTTTGTAAAGTGTGCTAAATCTGCAGGGATGCTGAAAGCTCTTTTTCATTTCTACACAACAACTGTGGTCAGAAGTTAGAAGGTAGGAATAGGGCCTATAGAAAGTTGTTGTTTTAACCTTTAATACTGTGCAAGCTATCATGACCAGGAAAACATTGTTTGCTGGGCACAATCTGCATGAAATGACAGTTGCATCATTTTACTCTTATTCTGCTCATACAATTTCTTCCAAACAGAGAAAGGTTGGTGTGCTGATGTTTAGGTTTGCTTGAGCAAGCGCTGAAATGTGGAGCTTTTTCTCCATGCTCCATTCCACTAAAGAGAACAGAGAAAGCTCAAGATGTCTAGCCAATAGGATAGGAAAAAAAATGAAAGTGATTTTAGTTGTTTGTGCCTTTAAATAACTCTGCTACAACAAAAGGTTCTGCAACTTAATTTTTTTCTGTGTTTGGGGCAGAAGGATAGGTATTTTTATGCTAATTTGGAAACAAAAGATGAAATTACTGTTTCTTAATCCTCTGTGTACTAAAAAGGTACAAGGCTTCATTGAAATCAGATGGCACTTAGTGTTACAAGTTTAGCAGACAGCTGCCTACCTGACTATTAATAAACAAGAGTATGTACACAGAACTACCAAGAATGTTAAGGAAAAAAAAAGATAAATAGATAAAAATAGGTAAATCTTGCTTTTTCCTTTTACAAATCAAAGATGTTAATAGCAACAATAATACATTTTAAGATTTCAGGATTTTTTTTAGTTGAGCCCTGAATTACAGAATTCTAAAACTCTCAATTCCTCATGATTTTTCTGCTCCAGTGCAGGAATTGTTCCATCTTCTACGCCAGCAAAGATAAGAAAAAGTAACAAGTATAGGAAGCACAAGCACTAACTAAATTCAACAACATATGGAACCCATGGCTATGAAGAACAGAATAAAATTGATTTCCAACTGAAATATAACCTCTGTGTAAAGATATGGTTGTGAGAACTGGAAATCCACCAAAATAATTAAGGAGAGAAAACTAGATGCCTGTTAAAGCAGGTGCCTACCAAAGTTCTAGGGCATTCAATGGAAAGTTTCACCATTGACAAAGGAATGTGATAAATCTGCCATGTCTCCAGATATCCAAGATTTTCTTAAGCACTCCAGATGCTAACACGTCCTCCTCTGAAACACCATCAAATAGGAACAAACACATTTCAGTAAACCCACTGGTGACTCCCAGGAGAAAACCTGAACAAGAACCTTTAGGTAGGAGGGATAAGCCCATAGTCCCTACACCAGAAGGCTGGAACAGCAGGTGGTGATGGCAAAAGCTTACTAGAAATTGCTCAGGTAATTTGTAACAGTGTTATTTTCCCTGACAGGACACAGCCAGTATATTCTAAACAAACCATGGCTCCAGCATATGCATTCTGGCACAAAGCAAAATACTATTACGAAAGTGTGTATTATGGGAAGAAAAATGGCACTTTAAAAGTAGCCTTTGAATAATGCTGAGATTTCCAGTTTCAAGCATGAAGTTAAATCATATGTCGTGTGATGGTTCCTTGAGTTGCTAGGTATCAGCAAAGCTCAACAAGTAGAAAATAGGGCATCTTAGTCACATCTTTAAGGTAAAGTGCATTATTTCAAAAATTTCCAATGCTTCTAAATCCTTTTCAAAACTAGGGCCTTGCCCTCTCATGTAAGCTTATCTTTATTGCTGTGATTTTGCTTAAACATTTTTTCACACAATCATGTAAACTCATATTCTTAGCCTCCTAAAACGTGTATGTAAAAAATATTTCAAATGCGTGTGCCAGCCTTTGCACTTCAGCTACATGTCTGACATTTTCAGAGCCAGGTGCTGAAAAGCTGGGATTAGTGGGCATTTTCAGTCTCTTACACTGAGTACAGCAGAGCCAAAAATAACATTCTCAGCAGATTTTTCAGATTTTTAATTTATCAAAACTGTGTTATTTATGTCTGCTGTAACTTCCTGTATCTGAAACACAACTTGTCGGGACTAGCAGGAACTTTTTTTTTTGTTTTTACTGCATTAATTATGTCCTAGAGAGCCTGTTCAAAAGAAAACCTCTATTCCTTTTTGCTTTCTTTCTCTCAGGCAGTCCTTTCTGTGGACATTTATTTAGGGACCTTAAGATAAATGCACTTTTTTGATAGGCATAGTATTCATTAAGTGACTCTTAACAAGTATAAATTTGTATATGTTGATTGAAAATAATGGCCAATATTGTTTTCTCTTTTAATTCCTTATACAAGACAATTGTTCCCAATATCCAATAGTAGTTCATACCCATGTTTTTCTTTGGGTGCGAGATACAAAATAAAGCAATTATACTTCACTTACTTCATTCCAGAAATTTAAGCATATGATCTTTCAAATTACTTTTCTTCAGTACATGTCTTACTCATGCTTTTGAGGAGGTTTGTGCCTTTTCTGATTGTTATGATCATTCTATGCTCCATGTCACTGTAAACAGTTTTCTTCCAGATCAGCAAAATTACTTCTAGACAATAACACATCCATCCACAGCTGTATAGAACTAATCCAAATTATATGGAGCAGACAATGGAATAACTTGTTTTAATATATAGTTGTTAAAAGAAAACACATGCAATACCTTACTTTCACCTCTTGATTGAATATAAGCCAGTAATTCATTTAGTGCATGGCTGGCTCTGTTTCTTTTTGCTGCTAATAATGCTTATGCATCATGTACCCTAGCCTTTCCCTAAAAATCTGAATTATGGGAAGCTTAGCAGATGGTGAGTGCTTGCAGGTCGACAGAGATCAAATATTTGTGTTGTTCTTTCAGAAGCAAGGTGGACAGAATCTCAGCTTATGTGAGTGAAGTAGATCCACAGAGGTGAAAGGAGCTCTTACATTACCTGTGAATCTCGACTAATGTTACTGCAACTTTATGGTTGTGAAGTCCACAGATAATGCTAGTTAACTTCACGGGGAGTGGTGAAGGAACTCCACACAGAATGAGGTATGACATTATTCTAAAGCATTTCTAATGCATCTTTATGTCTTATTCTTCTGTCATTGTTGCCTCTTTCATCTTAACCTTCTCAGTTTTCTCCAATGCCACAAGCTAGACCACATAAGACTGGCCTCAGACACAAGTACTGGTGATAGACAAGATCTAAAATATCAGCATAAATAGGAATATATATATTTCCAAACAATGTCTCCTAAGGAAACCATCTGTACAGGATTTTCATACCCAGGTCTCAGATGTGAAGAACTATGCAACTGCAGTTAAAACAATTTAAATTTGGCTTGCCAAATATTTACCAGTAGTTATAACATTCAGCTGAGTATTCAACTCGCCCTTCTGTAGTATAACATATGTGTGTGTGCCTGCACCTTAATTTGACTGGTATGGCAAATGGCAGAATAGCTCCTAAAGTCAGGCAGGAGATATCATGTTCCAGGGCATTACACTTGTCTAGGATTATCAACAGATCAGTTTTGAGAAGGAGAGTGAAAAACAAAAGAAAACACAGAAGATTACACAGAAAGAAATGAAAAGTTATGATATTCATCATAATTTTGTCATGTTTTTCTATACATATACATATTATATATCTATACATATACATATTTCTCTGTAAAAAAATATGAGAAGTAATGTTTTAGCATAATGAAAACATAAAGATTGTATGTGAAATAAATGGAACTATAATTTTCAATGTACTCTTAGAGACTAGAGAATTTAACATTCTGCAGCAGCCACAGATCTATGCTGCACGCAGATACCAATTCAAACCAGTGTAATGGTCACTAAAACATTCATGTGCACATGCACTATGCAAAACTGAAGTTGTCCTTCACTGAAAATCTCAAATTGTTGGAGTACCATTAGGTTTAACTACTGATTTTGGCTTGCATTAGCATATTAGTAACGTACTAAATTTTGTATAAGATAAAATAATATTTTTACATCCAAGTCTTAAAGCAGTGAATAAAACTTTAACTTCTGTGATTACAATACTACCATGAAATCCCAAAAAATCACAGTTGTACAAAATTCTCTTAAAATAAACTATTCCTTGCATGGCTTTTTTCTCTCACATTAATATGATGATTTATTGAATGATAAGATAAATATATACTTCATTAATTTAATCATATACATGAAAATATACTAAAAGAGAACAGAATAATGGTTTGCTAAATATTATTTAAATTATTTCTGCATTAAAATTAACATGTGCTATATAAACAATGTGATTGCTTATGAGTATTGTGTAATATTCATACACAGACACAAAGGTACAGTGTGTCTCTCATAACTAGGTATCACAAGTATGATAAAATACACTATCATTAAAAATCAGTCAAATGCATAGTAAGATGTTAACTGGATGGATGAGAGCTATGAGAAAGTGTTTAGAAAGCTGATTCTGTATCTATTTGTTAAATCAATCTACTATATGCAATTTACCTCAATTTCAGAAGTCTTTTGAATGTACTTCTGTTCTCATAAAATTATCTCAAGCCAGAATTCTGTTCCCCTGTCTCTTCTCAAGATGACCTTGAGAACTGAAGCTCATTTTTCAAAGAGACTTGACAAAACTTAGGTATGGAAGTGTCCAGTTCCCTTGAAACAGAATTGATATACTGGTTCCTGAATTACCAGCAAGCTGTTTTAAAAAACCTGTCCTATCTGACCCATCTAATTTTCAGTGCATTATTTAATTTTTGCTCAATCTTGGGCCAATGTAAATATGTGGAGATATTTATCATAGGGCAGCTCAGCAGGGCTATATATATGTCACTGGCTTACACACAAAAAAATGGGAATTTCTGGAGAGAATAAATTTTCTAGAATTATTTTTGAGAGAGAGGTCAAAATCCTAATAATCTGTTTACCTGACCTGGCAGCTACAAATCTAGAAGGGAAAAGATTTTGGAAGGAAAAGCAAAGCCCTAGACTGAGACAGAAGAGAGTTATTGGGTTGCAAGCAAGCATCTTAAGTTTGCTGTATATTAGTAAAATTATTTTGCAACTGCCAGACTTGTTCTCTGACACAGCTATGTGACCTTCATAGGCAAAATAGAAAACTCTTATTTAGACAAGTAAGCTGTCACTTTTCATATGATCGTCTTTTTAGTACTTATTGTTAAAGTACTAGGCTTAAAAGTAGTGGAAATAAATCCAAGTGGAAGTTGCATTTTAAAGTACTGTATATACCCTATAAATAAATCCAACACTTTCAAAAAAAGACTGATCTAAACCTTAAATATTTTATTACTTCCTAGCTGATAATCTCCTAAAATAGTGAGAATTAAAACCAGACTACTATTAAATGCAGATACTGTTATAATCCATTTTTTACTTGATCTGGATGGTGCTTATATTCAGTTGTGAAAAATCTCATAAAATACTTTACACCAACTAATTCAAAATGCTTTGATTTGCACAATACAACCAAATGGGAAAAAATAAGACATTTGTAAGTGTGTAGATATTTCCAAAGGACTAACTCTTTTTTTCAATAGAAAAATTTTAATTGTGGCTTGTACCTGTCCTGAGAAGTCTTTCAACATGAAATTGTACACATATTTTTCTTCTGACACAATCTGAAGCACTGAGAAAGTTAAACTCAGAGAAGTCCTATAAACTGTCATCTTCATAACCTTACCTTTCTGTCTACTGGAGTGGGGATAAGCACTCTAAAGTTTTTGGTGAAAATGACATCTTTTTCCATTCTGATGTAATTTTTGTTACATACTACATATCAAACTTGGACCATCTTTGGAAATCCAACTTAGTTCTGCTAATTGAAACTCCTGGAATTAAGAAATCTGTGATCAGAAGTGTGAGGAGAAATACATTACAAATGGGAAGTTATGCTCTTTCAACCAGAATTAGCATGCAGCTCCCTTATCCTTTTTCCCATTTATCAAGCTTATTTCTCCATCTCTGTTCTTTTTTTCCTTGAATAATCAGTTAAAAATTAAGTGTTCTACTTCATCTTGGAAAAAGGAATGGACTACAACTGTTCCAAATATTCAGGTATTTACCTGTCACTATCTTTGTTGCTACCAGAATGTTACAGACACATGGGTTAAAAACTTCCAAAACTCAGCAGAGCAAATCTAGCAGCCTACTGCTTGAGTCAATCTTTCTGCCAAGTTTTAATTCACAGATCTCATAAGATTTAAAATCTGAAAGGTCCATATACAACTTACTGTTTTGTGCCAGAGCTTGAAGCAGACAGTCCAAGCATCCCTCCAAGCTATCTGCTGTGCTGTCTGTGGATGTTATCTTCAGCTTTTTCAGGGCTTCACTTAAATTATCTGTTTGATAAACACAAAGGAAAAAGAAATCAGTGTCTTCATCAATTTGGTAACAGCACTGTAGTTTTGAATGTAAATAGTTAGTGTAAAGTAAACATTTCCTGTATCAAGAAGACATGCATGGTTATGTGTTCTGAGGATAAATAAAAAAACCAGGAGTCAAAGGTTATAGATGAAATTAAACTTTTCAAATTTATATATACATTTATCATTTTGCATTTGAGAACAGGATGTCAGAGCAGGTGCTTTATAAAATGCCACTGAACAGCAATTTATCCATCAGTATTTTCTCAGCCTTGTGGGTACAGAAAACCAGCAGCCGTTTCTTTGCTTCTCCCCTTGTGTGTGGGAATAAAATAGAATAGAAACAAGCATATCTTGATCTTCTTCATCAATAGAGGCAAAGTAATTGAAAATGGCAATTTCTGCATGCTGTGTAGGCTTCCATCTTGACTATTCACAGATGTCTAGTGCTAAGCTTAGAGACTTTTAAGAATTATGCCACTTTCTACCACAACATTATGAGCATCATTGTTTATATGAATTCTGTTAACTCTTTAAATTCAACTGATCTATAAAAACAGATGGCATCTTCTTGAAATATGAAAGTTCTCTTGTGGATTTCAGATAATTAACTCTTCCCTCTTTAAAAAAACCAAACACCACCACCTAAATGCAAATGAGATGACATAACTCCCAAAAGACACCTATTTGCCCAGTAAAGGTTGGGGTAGTATGACCATTACAATTTTAAGGATTCTATCCCTTCATGAACAAGGTTTAAGTGCTGGCAGCTGCATCTTGAGCCTCTGGTAGGCCCACTGATGACTAACCTCACTCTGAATGAGCTATTCTCTAAAAATGAGTGCTGATTCCGTTCCCATGCCAACTCTTAGAGCAAGCAGAAAGTGTTACTCAAATAATGTTAAATAGTGTCTCACTGTCTCTTGTTCCCAGCGGCTGATCAAGAGCCTTGACCCAAGCCTGACACAGCCATAGGTGCAGTTTCTTTTCAACGTATCACTGGTATCTTCTGCGCCTGAGTAGCAGCCAGCGCTGCCTTAGAGCATCCCACCGGCGTAGGAAGCCTCCTTGACACGCGAGCTGGCACCTGCTGCGCTTTGCCTCCTCTTCACTTGCCTACAGATGGGATGGTGCAAAGGAAAAGAGTGAAGATACAGCAGGGATCCCAGGAAGAGGATGGAATCTCACTCCTGGAGTGGCTTTACTACTCAGCCAAAGCTGTGGTCTTTGTTCCACCTCCAATTTTTATTAGCATATGCTTTTGTAGTTCAATATTCCATACAGAAAAGAGGTGAGACACCAACTTTTTAAAGTGCTCAGTATTTATATATTAAACGGCTTATATGTTTCTATGATCAGGCAGTTATTTTGTCTATTCAGTAATGAACAGGTTCTTAGCAACACTAGAGCCAGGAGTGTTCGTACTCCTAAATGCAGCCAGCCAGTGGCATGCTGGCAACTCTGCAAAAGCCTTTTGGGCAATCACACTTGGTTGTGGCTCCTAGAGATCTTCCTCCCTACTACCTCCTCACTATGCTGAGCTGTCACCTTCTGGAACAAGCTATCAGGGAAAAAAAACCCCCAAATTTTATTTCCCCTCATGCTCACATTACTCTATAGTAGGCTTACTGCAGTACTTTTCTTGAATCACACTTAGCCAACAGTAAAGCTGAACACACCCTGCAACATCTCATTGCTTAAACACATTATTCAGGATATAGCACTAGAATTTGTCAAAAGACACAGGTGAAGGGTACTCAATGACCAGCCCCAGTACTACAATTTAACACTGTGCACTCCACCTCCTCTTACACCTTCTTCATCTGCCTCCTTCTCATTCTTCTCTTCAGTTTTCTGCTAACACAGCACTAATTATTTTCCTTCCTTACAGGCATCTCATCTCCTTGTATATTCACACACTTAACTTTGAAGCTATAGCAACATTAACAGTAAGAAGACTCAATCTACTATATATATGAAAAGCAAGGATTCCTATAATCTGGGGAAGAAGAAAAGGCAAAGCTAAGGAATTCACAGTCACACCAGATTTTGCAGACTACTATCAGGGAGGACACACAGATTTTTATTTCTCTCTTACAGCCTGTTCTACTTCACTTGTGCTCAATAAATCACAAGATCCCACTTATTATTTCATTTTTCTGTGCAGAGATAAGTGCTTTATAGAAAATACTTGTAAATTCTTTTACTCCATGCCACATCAGAACTTGCAATAGAGTTAGAAGTCTCCCTAGTCTATTTTCCTACCACCCCTTTCTGCTCAGTGCCATGTAAAGTTTTTCTGGGAAAAGTCCACTATTTTAATACTATACAATTACAGATGATATGCAAAATTATGCATGTTGGGCAAAATTGTTCAAATGTGACTATCCGGATATATATCCTACACCCTATTCCCTAGGACAAAGAACTCCATTTTTCACGGTACCAAACATGAGCACATCCCACTGGCATACATGGACATTAACTGCAACTTTAGACACACTGCAAGTATCAATGGGCACTTGTGACAATGGTACTTGTGGCCATACTACTTTCAAAATATCTTATGAAACAGTGTTGCACTGTGTGCCAAACTGCCTTTCAACTAGGTATATTTGGATGCTGTGAATATTTTAAAAATAACATAAGAGTAGAGATTTAGAAACCATATGTATAAAATGTGCTTCTAAAATAAATTACAATAATCCTTGATTTTCTAATAAGCCTGCATCTCTAAACTTCTTGCAGCTTGACAATCACCATACTAAAGAAGAAAACATAATAGGAATACTGTAAAAACAACAGATCTCTTGACACAATGTCACAAGCGAAGAGCACAGAGGTAAGAAACCATCCCTCAAGAACTTATTTGTTTACTTTGTTTTTGTCTTAGTATGTCTCCTTTCTAAACTGAGTAGATACCTTGAAAGAGACAGTTTCTTTTGAAACCCAAGAATCTTGGACATGCGCAAACAGATCACCAAAAGATTCAGAGGTTTTGTTGTCTTTTAATTTTAAATTTTTTTTCTTTTGTTGTCCTGAAAAGAACAAACATTTATAGTGAGATGACACTGACAGGGATATTCAGAGAGAAGTGCTGTGGTGTTCCAGAGGGCTCTCACCATATAATCACACAAGGCTTCCCAACTCCTGCTGTTTCACAGTAGCCCTAAACCCACTGTTTAGGGAAGAAGCTGCAAATGTTTCTTTTCCAAGTACAAAATCCCTGTTGTTTTCTTATGATCATCTCCTGCTTACTTTTGTGTCTCTTCCTCTGCTTCTGCAGAAGCTGTTTCCAATAGGCTTGTTACTGGATAGGCTGATGAGATTCTCAGCCATAAAACCCCATCAAATAAAAGCAAAAAAATGAATCCTTTTGGCTGAGTATCAGAGAAACATGAGTTGGTACACTATGTCAACATGCAAGTCGTGAAGATCACATTAGGAAGATCTAAGGGTGCAAGATTAGGATAGTAGAAGTAAAAACTGGCTACTAACATTCCCTGTGGTACAGCTGGTCAAAAATGTGGTATCATGTTGTGAATATGTGTGGCATGAAGCCTGAAGTTTAACAAAAGTATCAACTATCTTGCTGATGACCCTAAGCACAGGGAGTCGCTCACATCTTCTGAAAGCATTGCTTTCAGAAAAGTCAGTTATCTTATCTGGACAAAATGCTCTGAATCCCACACACCTTAATCCTATATATCCTAATGTTACAAACTGATAAGTTAGCAAGTGGAGTCTGCCAAGAGCTGTCAAGACCTGTCTGGCCCATTCCACCTACGGTTACATTTTGTTTTCCTCAATAACTACTCCTGCACAAACACTCATAAAAAATGAGGCAGTTTAAATACTTTGATTGCCCACATTTCTTTTTGGTAGCACAGTATTACTAGTCTCTTGCAACTTTTTGGTATCTCTTTTGCTATCTCTGCAGGCATTTTTATGGAGAAAGTTAGTCAGAAACTAACATGAGTGAATGTTTTAATATTCCATGTCATGTCACTGTACTCTTTTTTCTGAGTTTTTCTGTGACTCATTCCTATTTGCAGTCACTGACTTGTTTTATACAAAAGAACTGTTCTTTCATCTAGTAAAAATCTGGTAGTTGATCAACTTTGTTTAGGGTCAGGGCGACAGGAGTGCTGGTTAGACTGCAAAAAGTTTGAAAAGGTACCCAACAGTCTTTCAAGTAATATAGCTTCTGAGGGTAAGAAGTGACTTGCCAATTTTGTTCCGAGTCCACAGCAACTTCACCCAAATCACAGGAAAAGCTCTAGGGCAAGATTGATGTTAATAAAGTATTTACAACGTTTCAGCTGAGTACTTTGTTGGTCAGCTTTTGTCTGGACTGCTTGTTTTTCATATATCTTATAACATTTTATCCAGTATAGAAATTTTCTCTACAAAATGAGGATTTTGAAGATATCATTAGCATTGACTGTATCTTTTGATTGACACTTTGTAGATGTAGACGTGTTGTTACTCAACAGACTACTGCATTATACATGCAACTTAACAGATAAGGCATTCAAAATTAATAGATATTGAAATGGGACTTAGTGAAGCATGCTGATCAGATTCAAAAAAAGACATTTGAGCAGTTCTGCTATTACAGGGATGGTGCCTGTATTAACATCAGGGCCTTTTGAGTCTGTTCCACTGCCACTCAGGAAACAATGAGACATCAGCACTGAGCAGAAGGAATGGTGCCATTTTATGGATATCCTTGTGTTATAATAGCATAAATCTCTTTAAAATGTAAGTGCGTACATGCACATGGGCTAGACTGTAGAAACAACTTCATTTTCTTGTACAGACTTGAACTTACTAGAATTTCAGTCCAAACTAACCCAGAGGGACAATCCACCCGAGGCTCACCACAGTTGTTTCTGATGAAAAGTGCGTTCTGATGTGATATAATTTGAGAACCTGACAAAAAGAACAGACACATAATCCATCTGGGTGAGATTTATATATTTGGCCTAAATTACTTTTTGCAGCAGAAAGCCCAGCAGCTGGTGAGATCTGTAGCACAACTTTGGTCTTTAATGACCATAGATGCCACTTCCACAAAGAAAACAGAAGACCAGTGCAAAATTATGAGATCCCTTTAGGTCCTAGGACATTGAATAAGCTGGCAGAAATGTACAGCATGGGTCCTTTTTGGACCTATATAATCTGAGACACATCCTCTTGGATAATTTTTCAGAAGATACCTAGTCCCATACAAATGTTCACGTTGACATGCAAAATACTCCAAATATATTGAGGACAGAAGAATCTTGTTTTCACTTTCAGCCCATTGTCAAAAAATATTCCATCCCCTCCTTTCTATGTAGCAGCTTCCCTCAAGTGCTCCAAAGTGTGTAATATTTTCTGCCAAACCACCCAAACCCATCATTAGAAACAACCCTTTGCTCCCAGCCCATCCAGGAAATTTTTAAACCTGGCATCTACTTGGGTGGTACCTATATGCTGTCAGAGGGCA
The DNA here is from genome assembly GCA_013396955.1 of Regulus satrapa. Taxonomy (NCBI): domain Eukaryota; kingdom Metazoa; phylum Chordata; class Aves; order Passeriformes; family Regulidae; genus Regulus; species Regulus satrapa. The sequence continues at coordinate 2,625 of VWZN01011577.1, read as the reverse complement.
GTAGTGAAGAATAAGTTTTTGATTAAGTAATGCCAGAAGACCTGGTAGAGACAGACAAGACCAATATCTTAATTGAAGAACATTTCTTAAAAACAGAAGTCCTGTTTGTTCCTATCATACCAGTTTCATTGAGGTGGGTTAATTATTTTTTCCCAAAAAAAATTTTCAAGTTCCAGGGATATAATGATGGATCATTAACTGCAGGGCTCCTTCTGCAACCTGTTTTTTACTTAGGTACATTTGCTCTACTTTTCTAGCATAGTAACTAATTTTAATGAGAGAGTCTATTTTTGACAGCAGTTCAGCTGCTTCATTCTTAAACACGTTCTGAATCTCAGATATATGCCATCTGGTCCTAGAGACTTGTTACTCTTTCATTTATCCACTTGCTTTGCATCTGTTGTTCTGACATGGGGTTTCATTTTTATTACCTGAAAATACTGAAACACCATGACTCACTGCCACCTGACCACTAAGATACTAATTAGTTTTTGTAATTATCAGGTCAGATTATACATACTAACAGCCACTTAGTCAATCTGTACCCACAACCAGGACAGAAACCTAAAAAAGTGGCATCAACCAGCAGTCAATGCACTTGGAATCTCTTGCCAATGCAAATTTTCTGTTTGCTTTTTCCCTTCCCCCCTTGGAGGATATTTGCTATCTTTGAAAATAATTTCATGTATTATTTTTACTGTAGTCATAGATAAACAATAGATTCTAATATAAAAAATGTTTACACTGCCAAGGTATATGGATATGTAGCTGCTGTAAACTGCTTTCTGCACATTAATGATCCTCTCTTACTTAAATCATGACTTGCAAAGGCTAGACTGTAAGAATGATATTTCAGAAGATTTTGCAGAACCTTGGAAGATTTTTTTTCCCCTTTCCTAGGAAAACATGGCACAGATTTGGGTATCTTTATATTTCATAATTAAATACTGCAGTTCTGGAATTATCTTAAGGTTTAAAGAAACCAACAAAAATTCACTGAAATCAACATAACTCTACTGCTTTACAAAAAGCTCTAAAAGATGTTGCTTAAAACCAGTCCTAGAAGAAGAATGAAATGGATTTTTTTTCATTTAATAGAAAATGGTTTGATAAAGGGAGTCTGTAGTGGATAAATTTCATTTAAAAATCAGCTAATGATAGATAAGTAATAATGATAGACAAGTAATTATTTCAAATAATTTGGTTCTCAGAAAGAGGAAGATCTTCTCTGGTGTTCTGTTACTAGCAGTAGTTGAAAAAACCATTAAGATGGCTACCAATTTGTAAAGAGTTACAACTTAATTGACAAGATTGCATTTGTATTTGCACATTGTATTTTTGTACCTATT
>VWZN01011576.1:71155-83681 GCA_013396955.1 Regulus satrapa | reverse complement strand
CCCCCGCCCTGGGGCAGGGCGCTCCCGCATCGCCGCTCAGCCGGGAGGGCTGGAGGAGAGGGGCTCCGGCAAGGGCATGGAGCGACACGGCGAAGGGGCTGGATGGCTGCGAAGGGACGGAGGGAAAGGGTTAAACGGGATCTTGGGGAGACGTTGTTCCGCGCGAGGAGGGCGAGTCACGGGCACAGGTGGCCCAGAGGAGCTGCGCATCCCTGGAAGTGTCCAAGGCCAGGCTGGACAGGGCTTGGAGCAACCTGGGATGGTTGAAGACCCTGCCCGTGGTGGAGGGGTGAAACTGGGTGGTCTTTAAGGTCCCTTCCAATCCGAATCATTCTAGAATTCTATGGTTTTATGAAAATCCCGCTGTCCCTCCCACCTCTCACCCCATCCAGCTCATTGCCACTCTTTGCTCAGGCTGTTCCTTCCTTTCAGGGAACTGCCAGGGTACAAGAGCACAGAAATGAGTTTCCTGAGAGCTTTTACTAACCACTACCCTCTCCTAAGTGAATGAGCATCTCCAGCATTCAAGGCACACAGGGCTGGCTTGCAATGACAAACCTGGAGGAGACAATCTTGTGACCTAGCACAAAGATTTCAGGTTTGCCGTTTACCAGCCAGCATTCAAATGGGGCCCAGAAGGATAAATGAGGTCTGATCTCAGATCCCTACATCCCTCCATCACATGGATGTTTCAGTGCCACCCGAAGGCTGGAGCTTGTGCTTGAAGACAAAACCAGGTGAGCTCCACCGCCGTGGTTTTGCTCACACTCTGACTTGGAACTGTGGAGCCACCTGGCTCTTCCAACTGGAACGATGGGGGTGAATTTGAAGGCAATCCCTGTCCCTGCAGACAAAATAGGCACATTTGACCCCAGCCCCAGAGTCCCGTGAGCTCCTGCCCACAGCAGGGCATGACTAACAAAGACAAGGAGAGACAGCCTACAGGAGCTGTGAGTCAGTGACTCACAACAACAATTTCCTAGTGACTGCTAATCTACCTGATTTTATTTGTAGATGTACATATAAAAGAAGATGTCAAAACCCTAACAAAGCACGCTTAATGCTCAGGCTTATATTATTTCCGCAAGCTAATTAAGAGCAATTCATCACATGCCTATTGAGGCAAAACAGCCTTCTGAGATACCTAGGTCATCAAATGTTAAAACCACAACAAGGGCAGAACGGTAATGAATATGAAATCCAGCAAACAAACACCTCCAGCCCCATTCCCAGGGGCCATTCCCAGCTCCAGCTCCCAGCCTTAACAAGCTGCAGCCCTGCCGTGGTGTGAGAACAGTGGCTGTTTCCAGCTACAGGAATAGAGAGAAAGCAAAAAGTGCTCACTGGCAAAACAGGCAACTTGTTGCAAAACATTAAATGTGGGACCCTGGCTCTGTCTACGTTGAACTTTCTAGGCATGATGGAGNAAAAAAAAAAAAAAAAAAAAACCAAAAAAAAAAAAAAAAAAAAAAAAAAAAAAAAAAAAAAAAAAAAAAAAAAAAAAGCAAAGCAGCCTTATCAGGTGATTGTTGAGAAAAGTGTAATACTAGAAAAAAGTTCATTTTTAAATTTGGTCGTTTAATTGGTTGGTCTTTGGGTTTTTTTAAGGAGGAAGGGGTAGATTTTTGGACTATCTGACTACCTCAGGTTGTCATTGATACATGTGCTCCTTTTTTTTTCTTTTTGTTTTTTTTTTTCTAGTCAAAGAGTGCAAAGAACCAATGCAGCATTGATACACAAAGTGACACACGAGAGTAAATTTTATATATTGTTTTAGAACTGCAAATCCTAAAAAAAAAAGAAAAGCATCTTTCTCTTTAAGGCCACATCCCTGTTATTTCTATCTCCTTATAGCCACTTGCTGCACAACTGCATCCATTTGCCATAAGTAGAGACCTTTTTTGCTGTCAAGTACCAGGAGATTTTTGGTAAGGGGCTGTCCTTGGGCTAGGAAAGGGATCTTGAGGTCCCCACTGCTGCTGTCCCAGCTCTGAGCAGTGGTTTCTTCTCTCAGCAGGCTGAGGGTCCAGCTGAATCGGCAGGCAGGACGTGTTTTAGCTGCATCCAGATTTTCCCTGACCTAGCATATGCCCTCCAGCAAAGAGGTGAATGTTTTCCAGGGCTTAGAGCTGGAAAGCAAAGTTCAGGAGACACAGGCTGAGACACCTGCTTTGCTACAGACGGTCTGACTCCAGGAGAGTCCTGGGAAATGAGAGAACACAAGTCCAGAAGCTCCATACACATCATTCGGTCCTATTTTGCTTTACTTTTTGGATTCACAAAGTTCTGCTAACAACTCTCTGCTGAGAAGCACACGGAGATTTTCTCAAGCCCTCCTGTACAAGCACAGACACGATGATCAAGGGGAAGGATCTGCAAACCACTGCCTGCAAACGGGCACATTCAGCTTCCATTCTGGATCCTTCCCTGTGCAAATGCAAATCTCCGTTCTCCTTTTGGGGAGAAAAGGATTCCACCTGCTTTTTTCCTTCCAAAGAATTGAGCTAAAGGCAGAACTTCACTGTTTGAAAACCATCAGTAATATTTGCAAAGGGGAATGTGTTCATCCTGCTTTACAGCTGAGGTAACAGGGTTTTATTATACCCCCTTTTACAACACAAAAGTAAACGGCGTGAGCAGGATACTGAGAGTTTCACTTGCTGAAAAACAATATTCTAGGAACACTTACAGAAGTTTGTCTAACCTGCTAATTTGGAGACACTTTAAATCTGAACAAACTGTGGATTTTCAAGCCAATTGCATAGCCCATAACCCAGATTGCTATTTCTAAATGAGGCCTATTTTTAATATCTTTTTCTTATGCTTCATGGATCCAGCCTTTCCTTGGGGATGTCAGCGCCTGCCTGACCGTCAATTTCGATAGCATCGGGGCCAAGAATCCAGCAAAAACTGCCGTTCCCAGCAAAAACACCGGATGGAAATGGAAATCGTCGAACAAGTGAAAATGCATTGCACTGACAAGACCCATCTGGGCAGGGTGAGATGGGGGACCTGACGGGTTGTCAGGAAGCACCAGCTCCATTCTCACCTCAGCTGCTGAGTGCGCAGCTTGGGGGCAAATCCCTTCTTTTCCCCCCAATCTGTTTGTTGTTTTGTTTTATTGGGGTTTTTTTTGGTTTTTTTTTTAATCCTCTCTCACACTCAGGAATGCAAGGAAAATAATTAATTGCTGCCATGATGGATAAAAAAGAGATACTGAGGGCTGTGGAAATTATATCTGTGCTGGTCCCAAGCGTGGGGGTTTCTGCACGGAAAGCAGAAACATTCTCAGTAGGAGCTGGGAGCTTCTCCACGACTGAGAGGCAACAGTGGGCTGTTCCCGGGTGGAGCAGCCTCTAGGAGAAGGCAGAGCATATGTTGTGTGTCATGCGAACCAGGAACCTTGGCTGTGCCTCTATATGCCTTATGCCTCTATCTGCCCACATTCAGGCCTGATTTCCACCTGAGGGGATTTTTTTAGCAGGAGATTTGAGACACTCAATTTATTTTTTAGTCCCAAGCAGAGTGATTGAGCCCCAGGGTTGTTTCCTTCTTCATGACAATACCCCAAGTGGGACTGAGGCGAACCCGGGATTTTGTGCCTCTGTGGAGACACTTCTGCTGGAAAGTGCATAAAATATCTGTATGAGCGAAGTTTAAAATGGATGGTGAGGGGCAAAAAAATATAATTCTCATTTAAAGGGTCACAGATGAAGTGACTTTCTTTGACTTTCAATCCCGTGAGCTGTATTTCTAGACACGCAGAACTAATGCGCCTTTTATTGGCTGCCATAGATGAGGAGGTTATTGCAAAGATACCAAGAGCAGCTTTCTGAAGTGCTTTTCAATTGGCCCTATTACTAAAGGCATGTACATACAGAGGGATCATTAAAATGCACTATGTATTTACAATACAGAGAGCAATTTATGTTTGTAATGCCCGTATGCCGCAAATCCTGCTGCTTGCAATCAGAGGGGAAAGTCACTGGTAGAGCTCTGATGTAATCAGTGGTTTATATTTCACCCTGCCAGGGTCACATCAGCATCAATAACTCTGCTGAAGGAGCAAGAAAGATTTTTTTTTTTTTTTTTTTTTTTTTTTTTTTTTTTTNCCTCTGGAGGGAGAAAAAAAAATTTTTTTTTTTTTTTTTTTTTTTTTTTTTTTTTTGTGAAGTAAATGGCACAAAATTAATTTTGTTTCCAAGCTGCAGTGTGCAAATGCTGGTCCCCAGCCACGCAGTACCTGACTGGTCGGTGACTACAGGGCTCAAGCTGTGCTTTGGCCAGCTCTCACGAGCAACACAGGAGACAGGCTGGGTCAGCAATTCCAATAAATACCTCCTGAAAGAGGAGGGGGTGCACAAAGTGCCCTTTGCAATTCGGTTCTTGTTTCTGGGCTACCAGCGAGCCGGCGGGCCCCTCGCTGTGCTCAAAGCTGCAGGAGATGCTGCTTTCTGACACAGCATCAAAACGGGAGCTCCTGACCACTTCCAGAGAAGTGCCCTGAGGGGACACTCTGCCAGCTTTAGCTTCCCTGCTCGGGCAGCCAGGGAAGGCTGAATTCTCTCCTCCCTGCTCAGGTACAAGTAGTTGGTTCCTACATTTTACGGGAGAGCTGTGAGTCACCAGCTGTGTGCTGGGAAACAGCCCCTGGCCTCGGCTCAGGAGGGCCTGCAGTGGGACCAGGGATCTGCATCCTTTGTACAGCAAGGAAAGGCTGTGCAGCACTTTGGGCCGAGGTACAGACTCAGCAGCCCTGGTACAGCCTGCAGCAGCCTCGCTTACCCCGGCAAGGCTGGTGCCCATGGCCATGCCCACGGCATCTTCTAGCTGTCCTCGAACATCCTGCACTGCCTGCCTCTTCACAGCTCCCTGGGGTTTCGGGCAGACATTTGTGTGTGGTAGCAGCAGGGTGTGGGCACACTGGAAAGGGACCTTGCACACCCTGAGGCTGCAGTCAGGCAGGTACCTGCTACAATCCCCCTCCCAAACAGCCCCGTTCCCAGTCACGGGCCAGCCTGGCTGTCGAAAATGCTTACAGCAGGATGGCAAACACAAGGAAAAGTGGAAAGCAACCTGTTGCTTGAGCCAAAGTCCAAGGAATGAAACTTCCCCATCCCCTTCTTCAGAACCCCATAACCACTCCATCACTGCCCGCCCTCTGACACAACTTCACGAGCAGCAACAGCCTCCAGTGTGGCTCCTCTCCTTGCCAAGATGAAAGAAACCTTCAATGCATGTAACTCTTGCACTCTACTTAATTAATCAGTTTTTGCATTACAAGTGAAACTTCTTTGATGCATGAAATATTAAGGAGCAGCACAGGGAGGGGAAGGAGGGGGGTGGTATTGCCTTTCACTGCCTGAGAGATGGATGGGCTGAGGGAGCCAGGGGCTGAACTGTAGGCAGCACATCTGCAGCAGGACAGCCTGCCCAGGCAGAGAGGTGCCAGCCAGCAAAGGCATTCTCTGCACCTCTTTGCCTCTCAAGCAGATGGTTCCTGCTCCGTGTTCAGCCCCTACATGCTCATCAAGGTTTGCTCACACGGGTATAGGAAGAGGACAGTGCCTGATTAAACTTTTATGAAAGATAATCTCTGGTTGATTCGTTGTGGGGTTTTTTTGTTTGTTTGTTTTTGGGTTTTTTGTTGGTCTTTTTGTTGTTGTTTTTGTTTGTTTGTTTTTTGGGCTTTTTTTGGGTGTTTTTTTAATCTCATGGTGGCTACAAGAAAGTGAAGTGAAATGAGTCTTGGGTGAAAAGAAACAGCTCTGTTCTGCAAAAGCCAGACAGGCTTTTAGTCAGATGAGGCTCTCCCAAAGGATGTGTGAGTAGTTATCTGTGTTACGGGTTTGGAAGTGCCATTTCCATGCTGAGCTCTGAGGGAGGGAAGGTAGAAATCCACACACGTCAGTGTGGATATTCCTGCAGCCCTTCCTCGTGCACAGCAGGGATTCAGTGCCATGGTACCAGGTGTGTTTGACACCAGAGAGCCACTCTGCTCTTGATAAAAACCTCAAACCTCCTTTTTTTCTCCCCCACCATCATAATCGATCAAAGTCCTCTGGCAGCTATGCAAAAGAGCCCAAAGCAGAACCCCGAGTATTTGCTTTTCACCCTGCTCCTTCCCAGCTGACTCACCCAGGAGCTGTGTTGGCTTCTGAGAAGGAATCCATCAGTTCAGACCTGCTCGTGCTGAGCCATCAGCCCCTCCAGAGCATCGCCATGGGCCTGGCTGCCACAGCCCGAGCCAAGCAGGCAGGTAACACATTCCCCATAAACAAATGGCAATGGCTGGGCCTGCATTAGCTGCATAAAGGGTAATAAATGAACGAATTGGTTAATTATACCCACCACAGAATTTAATTAGACCATCTCTGTTCACTCTGCTTCAGCCAGAATCTCAATTATAAATCTTTATTTTCAAGATTTCACAGCTTGGACATAAAAATTTGCTCTGGGCTTAAACATGACACACAAGGTCTTCTGTTCAGGGACTGCTCCAGTTTTTTTAACCAATCTTTCTTAAAAAGGTCAGGTTGGGAGACCAGATGGCTTGAGGGGAAGGTAATGAAGATGCAGGGCTTTCTGAAAGAGATGGCTGGATGAAATTGTGGGCAGCTTAACAGAGCTGAGACATTATTAAAGGCTGCTGGGTGAAACCACGCTCGACTCTCCCTGATCCCAAACAGGAGTCCTGGTCACAAAATGCAACTGGGACTCCTGCTAAGTGCCATCCCCACTCCCCATCGGCAGAGATCAAGGGCTGCAGGGGCTGGGGAGAGGGACCCTCGGGCCCCCGGGGCAGGGCCAGGCAGGGGGAGCTCACACACCTGGCTCCTGCACAGGGAATGTGCTCCAGGGCTGTCAGGTGTGTGCGTGCTGCCTCCCCCAGCAGGAATCACCCCTCTGCCTCCTCCTCCTCCTCCAAGGAGGCCAGCTGGGTGACCTGGAGTAGCTGGAAAAACCCAAGGCAGATGAGAAATGATTCCACTCTTTAAATTGTTATGATTTTGAAGGTAATTTAGGACCCACCTTTTGCTTTCTGGAGTTGATGGTATTGAAATCCAGTACTCTGTCTGGTTAAATGTGCTCTGAAATATTCTGATCATTTTAAAATGTCAATAGTGTTACAGGAAAAACAGAAAACTTGTTTACCAGCAGCAGAAGCATCTACAGTCTCAGGTCACATCTTCATCCAATCCAAGGCACGCTATTCCCTCATTGAGTTAATTAGTTGATTTGCTTTCCATGCCCTATGCCAAGCCTCCATCTCCCTGTGAGGGAAAACAGGGATTGTCAGCAGGGCAGCCAGCCCTGGGAAGATTTTTCCAGGCAGTCCTACTGGTCATCCAGACCACTGGTCAGCCCAACTTTTGGCTCAATATATATTTTAGGAGCACTGCAGGTGCCTGCTCATTTACTACCATGACCACCCCAGCACATTAGAATGTTGACAATATTTTCTCCACATGCCTGCCCCTAACTCCCTGGTAATGCTGTTCTGCATACCCTTCCTGTCCTAAATACTCTCTGGCTAAACCAGAACTGATCTTGGGTAAGTCAGACGTCAGGACTGCTGATTACATCTTTAGCCAGGAAGTCACAATAGTTTATTGTCTGGTTGGTTTACCATAGAATTTAACCCTTTGGAAACCCTGGCTGCCTGATCTGTGCCAAATTCCTGCTCAGGAGGCTTTGATGTATGGCACGAATTACCGGTAATAAGGAAAAAGATATATGGGATGGATTAATCAAATCATAAATTTCTTAAATCTCTATGGCAGTCCATAAATCAAATTTGGCTGGATGTTACTGGCACTTTCTCAATGTATAATAGGAAGTAGAAATGACCTGTGCATACAGAGCAAGGCCAGGTGGGAAATTCTGGTTAAATAATTAAAGCAAGTGAATATCTCTTTTTAATGAGCATGTTTATGTATTTCAAGCTTCACTATTGAAAATGCACTGACTTCTTGGGAGGTAAAATGTGTATATTCCCACACTAAGAGTTAAATCAGACACAGAACAGCTACGGGATGAGGTGAAACACGGCACAGCTTGGGTTACCTTAACTTTCTTGAGGCAGAGACAGGTCTTTCCCAAGCACTGATGACTATCCCAGTCACTATGACCTTCCAACCATTCTGAATTTTAGGGTTTTGTCCCATTTTGTGGGCCAAGCAGATGGAAACCCTGGAACAGAACATATTCTGGGAGCCCGGTAATCAGCGCTCCTTCCCTGCTGAGGTTCAGCTGGATTCCAAAAAGGTCCGGCTCCATCTGGGATGATTCACAAGAAATACACAACTAAGGTCAGCAGAATATCAGTCTGGCACTTCTTTATTTCCAGTAAAAAACCTGGAATCATCCCTCCAGACTGAGCCCTCACCCAGCTCAGACTGACCCTTGTTTGTAGCCCTCTTAGAGGCACAATTCCCAGCTCCTGCACTCATCATCCTTCTGCTGGTTTTTCGTGTGGGGTTCCCTCCAGCCCTCACACGAGCCCTGCCTAACACCAGTCCTCCTCTTAGGACCTTTGCTGTCCCACTCCAAACTGGATTCATGATCTTGCCATCAGACAGGCTCCCTGGCCTTTGGACATCTCGAGGTTTGAGTGTGAGGTCTTCACAAAACAAGAGTGATAATGTGCCCAGGGTGAGCAGCCACACACCCAAACACGAACATGTGTTTACCAGAGGAAGCAGCAGGCTTCACAAGTTCCATTTCTTTTTGGCAGTTCAGAGACATGAAACAAGGAGATTAAACACCAGGAATAAGCACCTATAAATAAAACTGACTATTTAAATCCACCGAAGCCAGGACATTCATTATGAAATCTCCTGCTCTTCTCCAACACTAGCACAGCAGTGCTTCTGATTTTGTTTACAGCTGCACAGGACAACAGAGCATCAGTTTTCACTTTGAACCTGGCTGTGGCTCTGCCAGGCTGTGGGGAGCCCTAAGTCACTAATTACCAAAGCCCTGCCTTGACCAAGGGACTGTGGATTATTGTTTCCCTTCCCCAAAGGAAAATGAAAGCACTCACCGAACAAGCCCACCTACTTAAAACCCTCTGACACAGCTGAACCTGAGCTTAGGTGGGAGAGAGTTAAAAAAAAACAAAAAAAAACCAAAAAACCACAAACCCGAGATGCTCTTTATCTGGAGCCAGGATCGGGGGATGCAGCAGGAATTTTCCGGCTGTGCCTGGCAGCGGATGCCCTCTGTTGGCATCTTTCAGCACTGTGATCCGGCTGGCCGCTCGCATCCCCGGAGTGTGTTCGCGCTGTGCCCTGCCCCGCTCACCAGCGAGGCTCCCGCGCTGTCCCGGGGGATCTCTCTCCAGCGGCAGCGCCAGCAGCAGCGAGCCGGAGCTGCCGAGCCTTCCACCTCGCTCCGGCTCGGGCCGGGAGCGGCCGGAGATGCTCATCCAGCCCACCTGGCCGGCTGCAGGGGCAGAGGCTGCCGGAGCAGCGGATTTGAGCAGGGATCAGCGCTGTCAGCAGCTCCGGGAAGAGCATCGGAGCTGCGGAGGAGCAAAGGGAGCACAAGGGGAGGGAGGAGGGAGCGCTGAGGCGCAAGCAGGGGATCGCAGCACGCCGGAACGCAGTTTGCAGGCGATCGTTTCTCTCCTCAAGCCCTTAAAAACAAACGAGCAAACCCAAACTCCTGGCTCTTGCTGCTGCCACACAGGGCAGGGGGTTGGGAAAGTGCTGGGCTGTGATGGAGCTGCCCCCTGCCCCACAGACCCCCAAAGCAAAGCAGGCTCCTCCTGGCAGAGGACGAGCACAGCAGGAGGAACCTGGATAAATAGATCGTTTTAGGGAGAACTTGTGGCCCCAGATTCATGGAATAGCCTGACTTGGAATGGAGCCACAGAAATCATCACATCCAACTCCTGGCCCTGCACAGGACACCCCAACAATCCCACCCTGTGCCCAAGCATTGCCCAAACACTCCTGGGGCTCTCAGGCTTGGGGCTGAGACCATTCCCTGGAATAAACCAGCTCAACGCTTGTAGAAGTCACCATGACACATCTTGAAGGACACATCCTCCTTTGGAGAAAGGCTGGGCATGAGCAGGAGGGCTCAGTTGCAGTATGCAGCACCAGCTGGGACAGAGAGCCCACCTGGGGGCTCCTGCCTGGCTCAGGCTCCATGCATGGGTTACAGTGGGGCTGATTTTGCCCTACCTGCCCACCCAGCCCTGCTGAGGCACCTCGGTCAATAAACAGCAATGCAAATTGCACTTCTGGTCCAATATCCAGGTGCCACAGAGCTGCTGCTCCCTCAGGGCCAGGAGCTGAGGGCATTGCCAGCCTATCCCAGTGTACCTGAGCAGGGCCAGCTGCTGAGAACCACAGCACTGGAGAGGTTTGTAGGGACAGGCAGATCTAACATCCATCCACAAGGCCACTGGGTGGGACACAGAGGAGCAGCACAGCCATGAAAAGCGTAGAGACAGCCCTGGGGAGGTTCAAGTACTGACCCTGGGGTTAAATATTGCCTGTGATGGTGGCTCAGGTGGGGCTGATCAGGCTGTGAGAGCCCACCGAGTGTCCCTGCCCTGCCACCTCTGGGGAGGCCACGTGTGTGTCACTGGCAGATGGTGGCTGCAATTCCTTCTCTACTGAGGAAGATCAGTCCTTCCCGAGGACTGCTCTCCTAACAATCAGCCAGGCTTTGGAAGGGTCAGCTGTGGCTTTGCAGAGTCCTGGGGCTCTGGGCAGCACTGCCCTCTGAATTTGGGGGTCCCACCAATGTGATAGGTGGCATCACTCATTGGCATTCCCTCCCCCAGCAGCGGAGGGGTTTTAATGCAGGTGTTGAATATCACCCTCCCCCCGCAGCAGGGAGAGGGGACATTTCAGGCTGGGACTAGAGGTGATAACTCCAGTTGCTGGGCTTTGCCTTAGACACTGCTAAAAGCTAAAAGCAAGAGGCACAGGCAGGGCACCATCTCTACATTTGCTTTTCATGGCAGTACAAAGTTGTGATGCTACTGTTCACTCCATCCTCAACAGCTGTCTTTAAAATAAAGACAATAAAAACCAAACACAACAATTTTAGTGAATGATTTGTGGCTATTTCATTGCCAAGGAAAGCAAAAGCAAACTCTGAACCAGAGGAAATCACAAACAATAAATGATCATTATTCCAGTTACAGTCTCCACTGTACTTCTCTCTGAGGACACTTTGTAACAGAGATTATATATGGTAAGAGTGGATTTACCCTTGGAGGGGATCTAAGTACTTCTTTCCTAAAATGAGTTGTAATCTTGTTTTAATGGTAGAGAAAAAACAAGGCACAGACATGGCTTGTCTATTTGTAAGCAAGGGGAAACTTGTAAATCCTATTTTGGTATTTTAAGGATAACCTAAATAGTTGATAATCAGAAACATTAATAATCTTAAGTAAAACCTGCGAATCCGGTGCAAATACTCAAGTCATTTATTCAAAAGAAACAATAAGAAAGGCACATAAAAGAAAATAACATAAATGAAATAACATAATCATAATATCATAATAACATAAATGAAATAACATAAATAATATCCGAATAAAATCACAGCCTTGCCCTGTGACTGAAGTTTGGGCAGTCTCTCAATTGCAAGGAAAACATTTCTAACCAATTTGGTGTTTCCTGGATAAACTCTCAGTATTATGAGTTGTAAAAGCATCTTCCCTTAATACGGACATGTGGAATGTTTTGGGTTGGAAGGAGTCTGAAAGATCTCTCATTCCAACCCCCCTGCTATGGGCAGGGACACCTTCCACTATCCCAGGATGCTCCAAGCCCTGTCCAGCCTGGCCTTGGGCACTTCCAAGGATGGGACAGCCACAGCTTCTCTGGGAAGTTCTCAGAGCACTCGAAGAGTTTTTCATTGATTTAGTCAATTTTCAGAGTAATTCTTCCAGTTTCACCAGAGTTTAATAGTGACGAAAATTCCGTTTCAAATATGCCCAGACAACCTCCCTTTCATGTACAGAAACCTTCCAGCTCTCCAAAGAGATTTTCACTTAGTTAATTCTTAAAGAGCGCCTTGAAACTCGAGCAGCCATTAACGAAGTTATTGTCTTTTTTTTTTTTTTTTTTTTTCCTTGACACCGTTTAGCCGGGTCCCTCTTGACAGAGGGCTAATTCCCCAATTCACATGAATATTCTCTTCACATCAGTGCCTGGCTGCAGCAGCCCCTGACCTTGCTGTGTGGCACCTGGAGCTCCTCCCCAGGCACAGACCCAGAGCAGGGCGAGGGAATAGCTCTCCCACTTGTCATTTCAAACACTGAGGGAATCACCCCAGCTTTACAGCAACAAGAGGGAACACGAGCGGAACAGGAGCAACAAACGCCTTCCACAGCCTGATTTCCTGTCCTCGCTTTGCTTGGCTTTGAAGTCTTGAATGTGTTTATAGGCAAAATGACTTTCAGGAAGAATAATATATGTCTCACGTCTTTTGACTGAATTTAGGTATATATTTTTCCCTAACAGAAAAAAAAAAAAAAAAAAAAAAAAATCAAGTT
>VWZN01011576.1:38746-64798 GCA_013396955.1 Regulus satrapa | reverse complement strand
ATCAACATCATCAGGGACCTGATGAGGAACACAAGGGAGAGAAATGCCCAGGAAGGGCTGTGAAGGGAGATACTAAGAAGATCTTTGCACTCCTGTGTGCCTGCCTGGCCCCTTATTGACAGAAGCTCTAAGATGCTCACAGATAGCCTTGCTGCAGGTCACAGTTCCCTGAGATTTATTCCAGTGCCATGGAAAAGTGAGGAAGGTGAAGGCAGAGTGGGGCAGGACTGAAAATGTTGCTGCGGGTAAAGTGATTATAAAAAGAATTTCTTTTGTAATGCAAAAACCTCTAGCATGAAAAAGGCTCCATCTCTGGGAGAGGTTTTTCACTATCCAGTCCCCCACCCCTTTGCATCAGAGCGCTGCAAAATGTACTTGGAAGAGCAGCGAGTTCGTTTTAACCGATAGCATTCAGTGCTTTTTACTGTGCTATTCATCCACATGACAAAGCTGAGAGGGGAGCCCATACTTCTTCCTGACTTTTTATTGCTTTTCAGCCCAGTGGGAACCAGCAGACATGAAAAAAAAAAGTGGTTTAACCGCAAAATATGTTTAAGCTCTTTTTTTTTCTTTTCTTTTTTCTTTTTTTCTTTTTTTTTCTTTTTTTTTTTTGGCATGTCAGGGAAAAGGAGGAGGGGGAGTGAATAGCAGTGGCAGAACAGCCAGGAACTAACAGTCATGAAATTAAACCAAAACCCAGCCAAAATCCTTGTGCTTACGAGCCTTCTCGTACACACAAAGGGTGAGGTTTGAAGCTGAGGATTGGTGACAGCCTGCAAATGCTGGGATCGCAGAATCCCAGAATGATTTGGGTTGGAAGGGATCTTAAAATCTCCTCTCATTCTACCCCTTGCCATGGGCAGGGACACCTCCCACTGTCCCAGGCTGCTCCAGCCCCAGTGTCCAGCCTGGCCTTGGGCACTGCCAGGGATCCAGGGGCAGCCCCAGCTGCTCTGGGCACCCTGGGCCAGGGCCTGCCCACCCTCACAGGGAACAATTCTTTCCTAATATCCCATCTAAATCTGCACTCTGTCAGTGGGAAGCCATTCCCTGTGTCCTGTCATTACAGCTCCTGATAAAGGCTGACTCAATGTGACTTCTCTCAATTGCTAGTATTTTTTTTTTTAACGTATATTTAAACATTCAATGTTTTCTAAATTAGATAAAGAATCCTCTGCTTAGCAGAGGATCACACCAGAAAAGTCTAAGAAATAAAACAGTATTTGCGTGATCCCAGATGTTCCCTTTATTTGGTCGGTTTGAAACTAAACCCTCGGACTGACCCAAAACACAAGAATTTCATTAAGTCTTTGGAAAAAAGAAAAAAAAAAAATCTCTACATTTTATCAAATAACAAAACAAAACGAAACAAAAAAGTAAAATCTGCCTTTGATTTGGGAAATAGTTTTGTGAAGAACAAGGTTTTCAGCAGTTCCCCATCAGGATAACATCAAAAGTTGTGCCTGGCTGCCCCCACCTGCCAGCACCCCCAGTCCCAGCTTTAATGGGGAGCAGGGAGCAGCGAAATCTGCCCCTCCAAGGGAGGAACAGAGGCTTTCCCAACACGCGCCCGCTCTGGCTCTGAGCAGCACAACTCCCTGCCAGCTCCACACTCTGCTCGAGAGTCTTTTAAGAGTTTCTTTTTCTCATAACCTCTCCTGATAAAGTGATTCTCTCCAGCTGAGCCCAGCCTGGCTTCAATCGGGCTTGTTCAAGGCAAACATATTAACTCCTTCCCCGCCGAGAGCCTGCACGGCACGTCCTGGGGTGCAGGGCAGGGCTTGGAGCGGGCTGCACTCAGCACTGTGTTTGCTGGGCTGGAAGGAGCCTTGGCACTGAAGCTTTGAATACTGAAAGGGCTGTTTTGGGGAAAGATGGGTTATTTCTGTGAGATCACTTTTTAACAGTAAAGTGTGCCTTGGACAGGAAAGTTGGGAGAACTCATCCAGTGTCTGCAGCTGAGAGGGAATTATTGATTTCTTTACTCCGTACAAACAGTCATCAAAGCATTTCTTTCTTGTTAAAGCACTGTCATGTTTGTGGGGTGGAGGCTGTGGTCAGTGCCAGGCAGAGACTGCTCCGTTTTCCATTCCAGAGCTGCACTGATCCATGTGTGCAGGGAAGGGCTGCTCTGCTTTAAGTGATGTTGGGTGTCCAGCCTGCTGCTGACTGCCACAAGGACTGTCCTCCTCCCAACAGGCCAGTTTGGATGGCAGGTGCCTGTGCCCATGGCAGTGAGGAGGGAACTAGATTATCTTTTTGATCCTTCCAACACAAAGCGTTCCATGATTCTCTGATTCTGCAATTGCTGAAAACCTGACTCAATATATAAGAGATGAGATTATCCCGGGGTATTTTTCTTTGTGGGAAAAATCAATTAGAAATATGAACCCTCCCTTCCCCAGCTTAGAGAGCAAGAGTAAATGAAGAGTAAATTGTTCAGAGATCTATTTTGGCTCAGAAATCTGCTCAGGAACTTTTTTACTAATGTCTTTTTCCCGATCAGGCAGCTCTCTCCCAGCCTGTCTCCTAATGACCAGCATTAGTTTGCATTAGACGGATTTGTGATGGTTTCTTTCTGCCTGGCTGCTGAGCCTGCGAGCGATTCAAATGAAGTTCTGCTCCCTGTGCCCCCTCTGGCAAGAGCAGCTCCCCTCTTTGGGTTTGCTGCCTCCTCAGCTGCTCTCCCTGCCTCTCATCCCACGGTGGTTTGCTCTGCCTGGGTTTTGGAGTCCCTGGGTGTTCAGAGCTCAGTGCATCCCAGCCTCAGCCATTCCAACAGTTTGCTCTTGGGTGCAGGCTTGGGAAGCTGGGGACAAAGGGCTGCTGCTAAGGTGCTGCTTTGCAGGAACAGAGAAAAGGAGGTGCTGTGGCTCCCCACTGATGTGCTGCAAGGCACACCCAAGACACAGAATCATGGAATTGTTTTGATTGGAAAAGCCCTCAAAGATCAGAGTCCAACCATTTACCCAGCACTGTGAAAGCCACCATTATCTACGTCCCCAAGTGCCACATCTACACAGCTTTTAAATCTCTCCAAAGATGGTGACTCCACCAGTGCCCCAGGCAACCCGGGCCAGTGCTTGACAGTATTTTCAGTGAAGAAATGTTTCCTGAAATCCAATCTAAACCTCCCGTGGTGCAACTTGAGGAAGTTTCATCTTCTATTGCTTGGTACTAGGGAGACAAGACTGACCCCAGCTTGGCTACAACCTCCTGTCAGGTACCTGTAGAGAGCATCAGCCCAGGAGATCTGGGCTGGTCACTGCTTGGGGATAACAAGGAAGATATAGGGGTGGGACCAGAGAGTGACCCTGAGGTGGCAGCTGAAGCCCAAACCTTGGCCCCCACCCTCACTGTCTCCTCTCACGCCCTGTTGATGTTACCACCAGGATTAAGACAGCAGGAAAGGAGGTTTTTGGGAATATGACAGGTTATGATGTGGTCTGTCCCTTCTCCCTGCCAGCACAATGTCACAGTGCCCTCACAGGGTGATATTTTAGCTTTAGAGATGAAAAACATATGAAATAAGGTGAATCAGAATCTCCTTCTCCTCTCTCTGGCCTCAGGTCCCACCTGGGGGAAAGTTATTTAGGAGGAGGGGGATTCTTTAGGGATGCCAAAACCAGAGAGAACTACACTGGGGCCAGGGGAGGTGGGAAATGCACCTTTATCATATTTACCCAGTGGCTGGCTCACATTTAGGCACTGCCTACTCTCTCCTGAACACATGTGCTACCAGGAGACAACATCAAGGTTCATCTTGACCACCCACCAGGGTACCCTGTCACCACGGGATCTTTAAACACATCAGGTTATGCATATTTCAAACCACCCTGTCCTTTCTGGCAGCAGAGACAAGGCCGGAGGGCCTGGGAGAGAAATGGCATCAGGTTTGTGTCCTTCTGAGTGCTTCTTTGAAAACATTTGGTTTCTGCACCCTTGAGGTGACACTTGGTTGCTGTCAGATATGCCTGATGGCCGAGGACAGCATGGACAGCTGTAAAGAATTGTCACATCAGAGCAGCAGATTCTTCTCCCTTCCCATTGCCCCTCCTCATCTTTGGCTCTGGGATAATGACACCACCAGGTACCCTGCCACAGGGAATTGAGCTTCTTGTTTTTTCAGTGAAAATGAATGAAAAGTGCCTGCTGGGTCACATAAAACTGTCAAAAGAACAGTCGGGGCTTCCTGTGAGAGGGATAATAGTTAAGAAAGCTGAAATTCTGAGAAAAAGGGATTATGAATCACCAGTAATATTTACAGTGCAAATCCCTATTCCCTATATTTCCACTTGATTCTTTCTCCTTTCCAGGGCAATTATGCCCAGGAACACAGAGCAGAGCCCCCTGGTAGGTAAATAAACCAAGCCTGAAGTGTCTGACAGAGCTCATGAACAACTTACACCCCTGGCCCTGCCACCTGCTGCAAACAAGGGGGTGAGAGCAATCAGCGTGTCCCTCAGAGGGTGGCAGGGTGTCCCCTCAGCTGTGCAGCAAAGCTGCTGCTGGCTTAGCAAAGCATCCTGCACCGGATCATGCAGGGCTGTGGAAGAACATCTGTGTGGCTGTGCTCCAGCACCACGGTTCTAAATTATATTTAGGCTTTATATTCCAGAGTTATGAGTCCTCAGATGGAGCACAGACCTTCTAGGGCTGTCCCACCTGGGGTTAAAATGTGGCTGAGCACTTGCAGCCAGGCACTTGCAGCCCAAAGCAAAGCACTCCCCTTCATGGTGCTCCTCAGCGCTTCTTCCTTGGAGGTGGCCAAAGACAGGGATGGGCAGGTGCCAAGGGAGAGCAGCACGTCCCTGGATGAGAGGGGACTGTGAAGTGGGACAGGGAATATGCAAAGAAGCAGAAGAAGCAGTGGCACTTTGTGCTGGGCAGGTGCCAGTTGGAAATGTAAGAGCAGATCAAACACAGGCGGGTTAATGAGAGCGCCATTCCCAGGCCTCCCGAAGTGGGGAGAGCAGGGACAGGCTGGACGGCAGGCACTGAGTGCTATTCTGTAATTAGCTGGCAAATAGAATATGATCTTTAGTGTAATTGCTCGGAATAATGTCTCTCAGCCCGATCCGTGCATTACGCACCGAGCGCTGCATCCCAGCTGCCACAGCAACTTTGCTTCCCTTTGTTTCCCCTCGCCTGTAATTTCTAATCACATCGTTCCCAAATTTGATTGCATCATCTCCAAGCATTGGTTGCCAGGGTAACCCCACAAAGCCGTTACAGGCATGAGATGAATGCCTTACCCCCTTTGAGGACAGGTTATCTGGCCATCCCACTGTCACCCCCAACTCGGATTCTTTTGTCCCTTGGAAACCATATGTAAGACCAGGTGAGAAGCTCATCCCTGACTTCCATGGGAGCAGGAGCAATGCAGGGAACTGCCACTCAAATGTTGGACAAAAAGACCTGAACAAATTGAGCAACTCGACATGAGAAGTGGGGCCACCAGCCAAGCCACTGAAAGCTTGCTGAAGCTGCTTTGAAAGCTGCTGCTGAAAACACAGAGCTGAAGTGATGGTGGCTGGACAAACCACCTAGCCCAGACCTCACTGTGGCCATTCCCTTCCATAAAACACAGGGAAAGCTGTGCTCTGTGTGGGATTTGTGCAGCCAAGGGAATATGTAGGCATCTGGACGGGGATGGCACACGTGGCCTGTCACACATGGCCTGTCACAGCTCTCCTGGCCACAGAGAGGAGATTTGAGGCCAGGTCAGATGTGGCTCTGAGCAAGCTGCTCTGGTTGAAGATGTTGGAGTGGGTTGGATAGATGACCTGTAGAGGTCCCTTCTAACCCACACCAGCCCAGATTCTATGATTCTGTGTCACAGAAGAGGCTTCAACAGGGGCCACCAGAGCATGCAGCTGGTGCTGGCATGGTGTGTGAGGGCTGGGCAGCACAGCCACCTCCATCTGTCCAGCTCCATCTGTCCTATCTCTGTGCCATCGACCCCTGTGTGAGGGACGCTCCACTGGACGTGCACATCGGTGCATCAATGCCCAAACTGTGCTCTCGGTGCATAGGGGAGCCTCTGGGCAGCGGGATCTGGCAGGGAGGGGCCAGAGTGAGAGAGCTGCTGTGGCCCCTCATAAGTCCTGGATGTCCTGGCATCACCCCCATCCCCAATATTTCAAGCACTTTCTCTCCCAGCAGAAGTTGAAGCAGTCCTGCTCTCCACCCCAGCCCTTGCTTTCTCCAGCACCATCCTTGCAGCAGAGCCAACTTTTCCCTTTTCCACACCTCGCTGAACCTGGAGCCAGGACGGGTGTGCTCCCAGCCCCCAACAGAGCAAGGCAGAGAGATGGAAGATATTGTTTTTCAGGTGGAATAGCTTCCAAAACGCTACATTTGCAGTCAAAGTGCTGTTTGGAATGCATATGAACCACTGCCTGCAGCAATCAGAAACAAAGCCATTAAAGTTTAGATAGCAGTGTTTTTATTTTTAACCAAATGAGTCAGTCTTCCCTCCAGCTCTGAGCAGGAGAGAGGGAGAAACTTGGGCAGGGAAAGTTCAGAAAGCCTTAACCCCACTGGGACCCTGCTGCAGGGAAGGTTCAAACAGTCTGCTCTGTTTAATTTCACCCAGAATAAGTATTTAGGCTGAAGTTTTGATGGTGCCTTGGCAGGGTGCAAATTTTATTTATTTCCCTGGATTATAATTTTAGAAAATCGTTTCAGGACACCTAATGCCCGTCTCTTCCCTCCCTGCATCCATTAGGCCTCATGTTGCCTTTCCTCCTCCTGCATGCCAGGCTGGCGGAGGTGAGCACCAATGTGTTTCCCAACCTGGAAGATGGGTTTGGGACACTGCAGCTTCCCTTTGAGCTTCCCTGTTAATAAGAAGGTGCTGAGGGAAGAGGATGGCCCAGGGAGCCAGGCTGGTGCAGTGCTGTGTGTCTGTGGTGTCTGTGTGTGCCAGGTGGGCGCTCCCTGCCAGACCAAGGCCAGGCTGCAGCTCCTTGCTGAGCACATCCTGCATTTCAACAACACCATGGTCCTGGCTGCTCCTCCAGCAGTTTCCCTCTCCATCCCAGCCTGTTTCCAAGGTTCCCATCCCTGTAGCATCTCTAAGAAGATGTACCCAGATGTTAAAAGATGCCTGTGCTCGTGCTGTCATCCTGAGCTGCTGCAAGAGGCTCTGCCCTGCAGCCCCAGGCACCTCAGCACATCTTTACTTTAAACCTCAGGGCCTTGGGCTGAATTGGGCAGTGAGTGCTCGTCCACTTGCAGAAAAAAAAAAAAAATCCATGGAAAATTACAAAATTACATCCCTGCCTCTATTTATTGGTTTTCCATGCCATATGGAAATTTATGTAAATACACAAATGAGAAAGATGCCCTGGAGCTCTGGTGAGTTTGCCAATGAGCCACCAGTGCTCCAAACATTGGCCATTGTTGATGCTTTAGGAGATGAGAGGGAGAGAAATGAATTCTGGCTCCAAGAGTTGTCCAGAGACATGGTTTCTCTTCTCTTTTTTCCAACACAATACCTACTGTTCTCCTGAAAAGCCATCCCAGCCTCCCCCAGCTGCTCCAGGGAGCGATTGCTGTTCAGCCCCATCCCAGTCAGGCTCAGGAATCCAGGCTGCTCGTGTGCCTCTGGATGCAGAGCAGGGTTTTTTGGGCAGGCAAACTGTTTACCATACTCTGTGTGTGAGGTGTGTGAGTCGGTAGAGGAGCAGTTGATGGCAAAGTTAAAACTCACGGGATGTGCCCAATCTAACCCTGATGGGAGCTGAGGCTCTTCCACTCCCCACGGGAATAAGGCTTGATCCCACATGGGCTTCTCAAAGGACTCCAATGCTTTTCTGGAAGCAGAGGTGGCAGCAGGAGGCAGAAGGAGAAGCTTACCAACCCTTATATATCATAGCCTTCTCCGTGGGGTTTTTTGTTTGGTTGGTTTGGTTCTTGGGTTGTTATTTTTTGTTTTGTTTTGGGTTTTTTTTAATTATAGGGGGATAAAAACTGCTCCTTTATGGATCACACACCTTGGGAAACAGGAAAAAAACCACCATGAGCTAGGTACCATTGTCTGAACTCATCTGGACCAAGTGTTCATATCCAAAGTGTGAGTTTTGAGTAGCTTTTCATACATATACATGCATTTACATGTATATTTAAAAATGTATGTCTGGCTATGTATGTGACTAATTTGTGTATATCAGTTTGAAAGAGTGGTTCACTTATAGAATCACATCTTCATCACATTTTCCTTGCTTTTTCTGAAGCTCAGCTGTCTTTTTTTACAGGGTGAGGTTTGTTTTTATTATTATTTCTTGACTCAGCTCAGGAGGAAAGCTGGGATCTGCAGAAGACAGGGAGAAGTCTGAGCAAAATCTTCCCAGTAAAAATTTTAAAAAAGCTTCTATGAACAAAAGCTGGAGAAACACCTTTTAACTATACAATTTCCATGCTTGCTATTAATTAAGTTCAAGTCCAAATATTTTTTGGCATAAACATTAACATTTGTGCTTTGAACATGTATAATGCTTCATATGCGCTGGATGCTGCTACTGTTTCCAAAGATTTATGTCTTGAGTAAATTATGATTTGGGTAATTGCATTCTGTCCACCCAAATCCATCCGGCAGCTTCAGTGGAGTGTGGAATCCACCTTCCCTCCCCAGCCCGTGGCTCTGTGGCGCTGCCATGTGTGATTGAACATCTGCTGCCCCTGCCCCGTGGGACAGGGGATGTGTTTCAGTGCTGGGTCGGGGCTGCTGAGGTGACACCACTCGACAGAGCTCTGCCCACAGCAGGGGAAGGCAGGAGTGCTGAGGCTGTAGTGGATGGAGTGGTTGGAAATGGATTTGCTCTTCTGTCATGCTCACAATTCCGAGTTGGGCTGGGCGAGGAGTCCCTAAGAAGCTCCGGATTTTGCATGACCAACGTTTGGCCCCTCAGAAGCCTCTGCTGTACCTGGACTGGAGAACAAACACAGCCAAAGGCTGGTGGATGATCTCTGGAAAGATGGGGGGAGTCCCACGATGGTGGTGGCTTCCCATGATGGGCTGAACAGATGCTGATGTCAGCAGGGGACTCAGACTCTCATGGTATTTCTCTTCAAGCTGCCCATCCCTGCCCATTAAACTCTGCAGTTTTGTGTAGGTATAGCTGAGCTGGCCATGCTGTGCTGGCCCAGACCTGGGCTGTGCTTGGGCCAAGCCTTCCCTGTGTTCCACTGGGGAGCTCTTAACTCTGTGTGTGCACAGAAATCCATGGGCACGTCACCTCTGCAGGTGCACAGGGAAACCAGCACAGGGCCTTTGGCAGGGGATGGACATGGCTCTGAAATGTGGGCCATATCAAGCTCTGGAGCTCAATTCTTTGGTGGAAACAGCCCTGAACCTTTAAAACATTTTGAGTTGAGTGTATAAAGTCACTTTTCACTTGCTTTAGGCTTCTCTCAGCTCTGCAGTGGGCACTGGCTCAGACACAGACAAAGCAATGAACGCCCACAGCTCTGTCTGAAGGGTCCCCTGAAGTGCCTGCAAAAACGGGTGCATTTGGAGTAAAAAAAGACAGGAAAGCTTCCATCAAGACAGATTTCCTTCCCTGGCATAATTTCACTTGTGGTATGAGTGGAAACAGCAAGTTCCCACTTCAGTCAACAGCTCCTGGGAGGGGTCTGATGTTCAGCAAATGCTGAAGCTCCTTAAACTCCTCCAGGGTCTCAGGAGAAACACTGGGTGCTGCTCAGTGCTGTGAGCTCCCAGCTCTCCCAAACAGGGAGGGGAAAGGAAGGAGCACAGTGATCTATTTGCCCTTCATCTCTGAATAGGCCAGGAGAAGGAGCAGGTAAATTGAATTTGGATTTTTTTTTTTTTTTCCATTTTTACCAGAGCACTTGGGTTCAGAGCTGCAGCTGTAAGGAGATACATGATTCTACTGATAAAAGGAGGAGAATCAGCCTTCAAGGGCTCTCCAGTGGGCTGGGACTAACATGAGTCATCCTTCACGGTGGTGCTGGAGGTATTAACAGAATTTTGGCTAATCTCACAAATCCAGACTCATCCAGCCTCCTGTGCTCTGGGAAGTTACCAGAACATAAAACTCAGAACTTCTGCTGGGGCACTTTTCGTGTTTGTCCTCAGAGCATGTGCAGCCCAGGATGTCCTGTACACAAGCTGGTTCTCTAGGCAGGACTTCTTTTGCAGAGCTTGTTGCATCATAGTCACGGGCATTTTCGGATCATTTTCCATCTTTTTTCAGCTTGGTGTGGCTGTCACTTCTAACGGGCCTATGGCTAAATGGATGCGATGGCCACAGTGAATTCTCCAGGGAGCTGGGCAGTGCAGACGTGAAAGGGCTGATGTGTCCAGATGTGCAGGACTCACTGACCTCTGCTGTGGAGGTCATCTGTGCACTTGGAATTCTGTTGTTGTTACTCCAAGAGAGTGAGCTGACAAAAATGTCTCCAAACTCACCCCCAATCAAGTTCTCAGGTGGAGAAAGAAGATAACCTTTTACTGTTCTCAAATATACAGTACAGGTTGCCCAGAGAAATTGTGGATATTCCATTCTTAGAAGTGTTCAAGGCCAGATGGATCTCTGAGCAGCCTGGTCTAGCAGAAGGTGTCCCTGCTCGTGGTGGAGGGGTTGGAACCATCTGATCTTTAAGGTCCCTTCCAACCCACCCATTTTGGGATTCTGTGGCTGCTCTAGAATGAGCCTGTCTTGGGGTGCAGATTAGCTGTATTGTGGAATGCTGTCAAACACCTATGGAACCAGGAAGAAGTAAAATAAATGTGGGCAACAGAACCACTGAGAAGCTTCCTCTGCTGAGAGCTGGCTTTTTAGTCCTTGGGAATTAGATTTTTCCTGATATGTTCAGCAGTTTTTGAGGGTAGGAAATCTGACCTCGCTGTACTCACAGAAATTTGCTATTTTATACGTTACTGCCAGCATGGATCTTAATCAACCAGAAAAACTCAAAATGACAAACAAACAAGAGACAGCTTTGCTATCTGAGGTTCATTAGCTTCTAGCGACCTTTCAAATCCGCAAGAAACCAAAGAGAAATGTTCAGAAAACGGGAGGGCTTTCAAGGCATTTTGCCAGTAATTTCCACCTATTCCCCAGTTCCTACTCAATAATGAATGGCATTTCTTGATTGTTTTCCCAAGATTTGCTTTTATCTGAGCAAATGTGGACTGGAACTTTGACCCACACCATATGAGGATGGGAGGCAGAGTCTCCCTAGAGGAACGGCACACGCGTTGTGTCTTGCAAACTTATTTGAAGCCGACTTTCAAGGACATTGTTGTCTCCATCTGGGAGGCTGCAAATGTGAGCAAAGGGCAGTCTGGCTCATGCTTGGCACAAGCACACACCAGGGAGCCATCAGCACTCTGTGCTGCAGAGGTTATGTGTGGGTTCATGAGGAGCCAGCATGGGATGCATCCAGCACTGAGAAAAGAAAGAAAAGTAAGAGCTGAATGTGGCTGATACATTCTTTGGGGTGCCCCTGGGCCATGTGAACAGAAAGCGGAGCCAGAGAGTATCATTTCATGGATACAGACAGGCCAGTTTCAGGGTGCTCCTCCATGGCAGGCTCCCAGGGCCAGCTCCTCAGCTGGGTGAAGAGACTTCACTTTTGGTCTACTGGAGTTCACCCCCCTGCTCCTGTACTGGCAGCTTTCCTTCCTGGGGGATTTTGAACTGGAGGACTTTCTTGCCTAGCAGAGGCAGCAGATGATTCCCTTCATGGAATCAAACGCTCATAGATTAGTTTGGGTTGGAAGGGATTTTAAGGATAATCTCATTCTGATGTCACTGATATAGGCAGGGACACGTCCCACCGTCCCAGGCTGCTCCAAGCCCCATCTAACCTGGCCCTGGACACTTCCAGGGATGGGGCAGACACAGCTTCTCTGGGCACCCTGTGCCACGGCCTCCCCACCCTCACAGGGAAGGTTATTTTCTTAATATCCAGTCTAAACCTACCCTCTGTCAGTTCAAGCCATCCCCCCTTGTCCTGTCACTCCAGACCCTTGTAAACTCTCTCTCCGTGTTTCTTGCAGGCTCTCTTCAGGAGGGCCACAATTAGGCCACTCCAAAACTTCTTCTCTCCAGGCTGAACAATCCCAATTCTCTCTGTGTTTCATGAGGCACAGAACCTGTCCTCTCACCAGTCCTTCGTCTTGAGACCTTGTCACTTTGTCCAAGTAGAATGATGACAAGAGGATCATTGCTGGGGTAGAAAGAGGAGGACTGTTTTAACTATGAGTAAAACCACTTGAGGCCATGTTGCATCTTCTCAGAAAGTGCTGCTCTGCTGGGACCACAGCTGAAGAATGACTGAGTGGAGATGGAGAACAGAGAAAGGCAGACAAAGTGTCAGCAGGAGATGAAATGTTCAGAGTAGGCAGAATACGAGGGCCCTCAGGGCATCTCTGGAAGACATTTTCTGTGTTTTACTGACTTGTTTTGATGGGGGAAAAAAAAAGCATTTTTCAAAGCAGAGACATAAGATGTCACACATGTATTTACAAGACTGTAGTCCACCCTGACAACCTCTATGAACTCTGTGCATCCAAGAAAGAAGTGGAAGAACTTCTGAAAAGAGATGAAAACTAAGAGATGAAAACAGGCTAGAGGATGAAAACTCCATTTCCTCCTGCCAAAAGAGCTCTTGTGATGAGACCTTGTCCTTTCGGCCTGGATGCAGCCCCCACCAAGATCACCGGGAGTTGCTGAGATCCAGCAGGACTGGAATCCAGTGTCAGCCAGGCCACTGGCAGCGTGCAGGAACAGGAGCCCAGGGCTGAAGAGCGATGAAGCCAGAGAAGGTCTGCCTCACACAGGAGCAGCTGGGCAGGATAATTTGCCATCTGTGCTGAGTGGTTTCACCCCAGTGCTGCCGGTCACACCAGAGTGCGGAGCCGCAGAGACACCTCTTACTTATTGTGGGGAGGGCAGGCAGGGGAGAGGGAGAAACCATCTGTGGTCTATTGCCCAAAGGCAAACCTCGTGATGGGCTCCTGATCTTCCATTTTTACTGATTCTTTTAAATCCTTCACGACAGCCACATGTCTTGCTGTTCCAATGGGATCCTATTATGGCCGACCCCTTGCTTATCATTGAATGGATTTTTTTACCTCATCAAATGACAAAGACAATTGTTACTCAATGTGAAATGTTTGCATTGCTCATTATTAAGGCACGGCAGAGATTACAAATGTTGGCAGGTTATGATTTTGAACAAATTTGTGTCCCTATAACTACTGCCTACCAGGAAGTGGCCTTGGAGGGTCACATCCAGAGGGGACTGAGCTGGAAAGCACCTGGAATTTATCTGGGATCTGTGAGAGTATGCCATAGGGATGCTGAGAGCAGCTGTGGGAAGCACATGGCTCAGGCTGTGAGGGGACAGCAGGGCCAGGCTGCTGGTGGCAGGGATAGGGAAAGGACTGAGGGTGCTGACTGTGCTTTGTTCCTGCAGCCAGAGCCTCGGGGTTCTCCACCTGGGGGTCTCCCACCCTGCCTGCCCTGCTGCTACAGGGATTGGGACACCACCTGTGGAAAGTGGGAGGAGTTGGCACTGGGACTAAGAACAGAGGGTAAGGGTTGGCTGAAAGCTGTGTAGGGGCTGGAGAGGAAAAGGGACACACTTTAAAGTCACCTGTAAATTCATATGGGAAGCCCTAAGGGTCTTTAATTCCCAGGCCCACTGTTCAGTGCCTCTCTTCATTCCCCTCCCAGCCTGGAACCAGTGAGCAGAGGATCTTCTGAGCAGAGGTTAAAGCACTGCGGTGCTGGGGGCAGCATCCTTGACAGGATGAGCCACCTTCGTCTCCCAGATTTCTGACTGCACTGCAGCCCTGTAAGAAACCAAGGGGAAAACAAAGGAATGTTGATAGGCTTCTCTGGACTTGGACTGTTAATTCAAATCTGGCTGAAGGCCATTAGTGTTTTCACACTATTACCTTCTAATGGCTTCTTGCTCTTGGCTCAGCTCCTCCTTGGCAAGTCACAGCTGTGAGCTTTGCTAGCTGTAGGCTCCCAGTTAGCCTCTTGCTGGGAATCTCGCTCAAGATTATGACTTGTGTCCGTGTTAGGAAAATAGCCTGTGTGTAGCAGCTGCTGTCAGACCCTGCTCCTTCCAGCACTCCCTCAACAGGTGTGAGGAGCTGTTTTCCTGCCTCCATGGGTGGATCAGCTGTTCCAACAGAAGGTGCACTTGTAATCCATCCCCCTCGCTGTGCCACCAGGGTCACACGGAGCTGCTGCTGAGCCAGGTTTTGCTAAGGGAGCTGCATCTTTCATCCCAGGTGCTGGAGTGTCACCGTTGAGCTAGAAACAGTGACCTACCCTCCAATATTTCAGAAGGCAAAAGCGAACAAGAGTTTATTGACACACACAGGCTCATATAGTGTGTTCCGCTGTGCTAGAAAGGATTGGTTTACAAAGAATAAGCTTGTTGGAGCAGGAAGGGCCACAGCCCTTGATAAACAACTTAGCAAAACATCACAGATCAGGCGCGAGGAAAACAGCAAGTGCGAGTTTGTTATCTGTGAAGAGGTTGTTTTCCAGAATTCTTCCTGAGTCATAACATCCCAAGGACAAATCCTGGAACCTCTCTCTCTGACCAGGCTGCAGTGCAGCCACACTGGAGACTCTCAGTGTCCATTGGAGCTCCGTGCAGAGCTGCAGTTCTGCTTCTGGATTTCCTCCCTGAGCCCATTCTCTCCACTCAAGAGCTGCTGAGGGAGCTGTCGTGACACAGCTATGTGAGATATCTGCAGCAAAGTGTGATCCTTCCCATGCTACAGAAGACTTCACACTCTCTAGTCCATGATTTTTTCCATCCTTATCCATCGAGACTGAATTTTTTTTTCCTCCAACATTTATACTCCAGGAAAACTGCAGGAAAATCCCATGGTTTCTTATACCAGAGGTCAAACCAGGTCATCCCTTTGGCTTTGGAATCTATATTTCCAAGAGAAGAACACATCAAAGAGCTGTGTAGGGCAGCATGGCCTTACCACCTCCAGGACCAGATCTTTGAGAATCAATAATTTCCAGTGTTTACACAGCTTCTCCTCTGGGATTCAGGAAGGATGGAGAGGTGGATTAAGAATCAGTCCTGCTGTCTCTTTTGCATGCTCATTCTGAGGATGATACAGGAGACTTCAACGTGCAGGTCCAGCTGACTGGTGTAAAATTAATTTAAAATTCAAAAAGTNTGTAGCAGCTGCTGTCAGACCCTGCTCCTTCCAGCACTCCCTCAACAGGTGTGAGGAGCTGTTTTCCTGCCTCCATGGGTGGATCAGCTGTTCCAACAGAAGGTGCACTTGTAATCCATCCCCCTCGCTGTGCCACCAGGGTCACACGGAGCTGCTGCTGAGCCAGGTTTTGCTAAGGGAGCTGCATCTTTCATCCCAGGTGCTGGAGTGTCACCGTTGAGCTAGAAACAGTGACCTACCCTCCAATATTTCAGAAGGCAAAAGCGAACAAGAGTTTATTGACACACACAGGCTCATATAGTGTGTTCCGCTGTGCTAGAAAGGATTGGTTTACAAAGAATAAGCTTGTTGGAGCAGGAAGGGCCACAGCCCTTGATAAACAACTTAGCAAAACATCACAGATCAGGCGCGAGGAAAACAGCAAGTGCGAGTTTGTTATCTGTGAAGAGGTTGTTTTCCAGAATTCTTCCTGAGTCATAACATCCCAAGGACAAATCCTGGAACCTCTCTCTCTGACCAGGNACAGGAGACTTCAACGTGCAGGTCCAGCTGACTGGTGTAAAATTAATTTAAAATTCAAAAAGTAAATTGGGAGAAAAAAAAAAAAAGCCTCTAAGAGTTCCATGGAAAATCAATTACCCAGCACATGAAGATGATGATGAGAACACTGCTCCACAAAAAGAGCAAAATTCCCTGTAATTCTAATCTCTTCTTCCTGCAATTTCCCTCCCATCCCTTGTGATGCTTTAAGAGATGGATGGCTTTCTTTCTCTAGTTTTAGATATGCTTATTGGGGCTGGAGGGTGGAGAGACCAGGAGAGAAAAGACTGTTCCAAAAAATGTAATTAAGGTAATATTACGATGTGAATTACATATTACATTTTGTTTAGAGCTATTATTGGCTGGAATGGCTCTGAAATTGAATTGTGCTGCAGATTCCTCGCCGATTTTACCCACACTCGCTCATGTATTAGACCTGGGGAAGAGCAAAGTGCGGATGGAGGAGGGGATCCAGCTGGAAAGGAGGGCTCTGTAAGTAATTTCTTCCCATGCAGAATCCTTCATCAGACACACAGAGAACCACATTAAAAATTATTCTGCACCCATCAAGCCAAACTGAGTTGATGTGTTCACCCTTAAGTGGTATTTGGGGACAGTGAGGATGTCTCACTGTCCTTAATCAGGTCTTCTCTGATTAATGGTCACTTGTGGTGGTGGGGCTCCAGGGGTGTTTGCTCGCCACAGACTGTGTGAGGAAGGCAGAGGTGCTGTACAGCCACTAAAAGCTCTGACTTTCCTCTGCTTTCACTCAGGGCTGCTGTCTGATCAGTTTAATTGAGCCAACAGCTCGTCAGTCTCATCTCTGCTCACTGCCATGCCCTGGTGTCCTCCTGGAGGCAGGGATGGGCCAAAGGGTAACAGCATCCCCACCCGAGGGGTAGAGTGAGAAGGGGAGTGTGAGAAACTCGCTGCATGGGCAGCAGGACAGAAGATCCCAGGTTTCCTGTGGTGCTGTTGATTGTGGCCTCTCCCGACGCCTGATAAAGCTCCTATCTCTTTCCTCCAGTTGGACACGAATTTCTTATGCAACCTGTAGGAATGTGATAGCTTTGCATTAGCTCCTTTTAAATTGGTTGACACTGGCATTCAGGTTCAGAAATTATGAGGAAGGGAGGGATGAGAGAGAGAGAGAAACACCCTGCCAGCCCAGCCACAGCAACTCGGAAAATGAAAAAAATTATGAGATGCTGCTGTGCAAGAAAGAGCCACAGCTGAGGGGTGGGGAAAGGCAGGTGAGAGGATATAGAGCTGTTGTGTGTTAACATCAGTGTCCTTGTCCTGCAATTCTTTGTTCCAGCATTCAGGTTTTGGTGTCTTTGCTCCCTTTTGCACTGAGGCATTGCCCTCTCCCACACTGCCCTCTCAGTTGCTCTGCTTTGGTGTCTCAGTTTTGAGAAATGGAAATGATGCTCAGGGGGTGTGGGGGGGAGAAGTTTCCTGGGTGATCTGATGTGCTGGTGTGGTTTTGGCAGCTGACAGATGTGTGCTGGGAGGGCTGTGCCAGGGAGAAGGCAGAGAAGGAAACTATTTCTTACCTGCTCCTTCCTTAAACCATCTCCCATCTGAATAAAGTGGAGGAATTAGAAGGGGATTATCTACCAGCAGGAGAGGTGTAATTCATTTCTGCCACTGTCCATGTGTCAGGTTTGATTTTAATTTTAGATAATGTCAGAGCCAGATTAAAGTCCTATCCTCTAGGTAGGAAGAGAGACCCATCCTTCCCCCTGACCTCCCTGAGCTGCCAGGACAGGGACTGCCATTCCTCCCTCCTCCCTTCAAACAGCCTTGGGTCAGGGCATGCCATGAAGCTCCAGCCTGGGAGGTTGGACTGTGTTCCCCATCTCCCCCCTGATGCTGTCCCTGGACACCAAAGGCCCCTGACCCTCCATAAATGATGCTCATGTGGTGACAGGGTGCTTTATCTAGGGATAAGGAAAGGGATCTGGGAGGCAGAGACGTAGTGTCAGCCCTGGACACTGGGAAAATGAGATTCCAGTGCAGAAGAGTGTGAGAAAAGCAGTGAGAGCTGAGGAATGACTGGCTCAACCACTAAAGAACTCAGTGAAATCGTCATTTGTGGAGCTCCCCATTGTGCCTGGCTGTTCTCCAGTGCCCTTCCAGTGCCTGCAGAGTAAGAAAGGGTTATTGGTTTTGGAGGTTTATTCCTGGCTCTGCCAGATACATACAGAAATCAGGAACATTTAGAATGGCATCATCAGATGAAAAAGACCCCTAAATTAGACACCTCTCTGTGTACTTGACAGCTAATGAGCAGCAGTGTGCACGGAGGGTGTCTTACCTTTCTGGGAAGTCATTCTTTGGTGGTTTAATGTTATTCCTCCCTCAGCCTCTCCCTCGTGCATGCTGGGTCAGAGTCAGCTCTGCTGAGCTCCAGGAGCTCCAACTCCTGCTCCTGCTACCTGTGGCTCTCCAGGTTTGCAGGTTTGGGTCCTGCAAAAATGGAGCTTTTTGGCTCCATTGGGTGAGGATATTTTTAACTAATCTAAGTTTTGAGATCTTTGTCTGGGAAGAGTGGACGTGGCTGCTCATACCTTCTTCCCTGACTGAATGCCAACTCATAATTCCTGCTTCTGCTCATGCAACATTTAAAGCCAAGTGCTTCTGACAAACAAGAGGGAAGATAGGCCTTATTAAAAATAAAAATAAAATCTCTTGAGATCTGATCAGGCACTGATAACTCTGCCTGGGCTTTGCTAGTGTTTTGTTGTGTTTCCCAGCTATCACAGGTGGCAGCAGTGAAGAAATGCTGCTCTGATATTGATATAACAATCCTGTGTGTGTGCAGGTGGAGGGGTGATTTTGATGTTTATCATGACAATTAATGTGCTACTGCACTCTTTTTATTACAACTGCATTAAATCTGAGACAGAGTCAATCCAAACAACTGACTGGGCCTTCCCACTAAAAAAAAAAAAACCAACCAAACAAAAAAAAACCTTACAAAATAGTGAATATAAAGGAATGGCCCTGATGCTGAACATGCTTCTTCATCCTTTTTGCTTCCTCCATCCTACCCCAGCTGAAATTCAGCCGCTGTTCCCATCAGTGCCACGTGTAGCAGCACAGCCCCAGCCTGGAGCAGGACACTGCCCTGGGGGAAGGTGATCATAACCTCATCACCTCGGTTTTACAAAACTCATGCTTTAGAAAATGCATACAATTTTTATTTTGCTGCATTCTACCATGTCTGCAGTGAGCTGTGACCCCAAAAGTGTGTCCTTGGGAAAAGGTCATTTTGCTTTTCCAAAGTGCCGGTTTGCACTGTGGCTTCTATGTCACCTTTTGGCAACTCCAACAATCCATGGAGCAACTCCCACATCCCACGCAGTCAGGGGGGTCATAGAGCAAAACAGAGTGATGTGAATAAGGTCGAATTTGATTCATCTGGCCCAGCTTGTATGAGATCTGCATGCCTCGCTGAAGGAGCCCAGAGAAACCTGAATCCAGCTCTTTTTTTTTTTTTTTTTCCTAAAAAAATTATCTTGTTTTGCCCACAAGTACCAGTAAAATCATGTGTGTCTGCCTTATTCTGCCTTGTCTGGCTGCTGCATGTCCTAGAGCAAAGGGAGCACCATGGGTGAAGGATGTGGCTTGTGGGTTGTTCCTGAGGAAGAGAAATTCTATGCCTCAGAGATCTGCATAAATCAAAGATTTTGAGGATTACCAGGTACTGGAGAGACCTAAAGCCTAGGTTTGGAAACAGCTGGTGGTGGCTGTTTGGATGCTTCTCAGTGCTGGCAAGAAACTGGGTGTGCTTCAGGCTGGCACTTCCTATGTTTCCATAGGGGCAAGAGCTCCAGGAGCCCCCTAAACCTCTGCAAGGCCTTTGGCATCGTGCTGAGAGTGCAGGCAGGAAAGGAATTGACACCACCACACACCCAGTGCCACTGGAGTCTGTTTTGGGGCACATCCCTCCAATCTGGGGCCTGTGAGACTGCACAGCTGGGTGAAATGCTCGGCAATGCTTCACTCAGGGCTGGTGAAATGTCTGGGATGCACAGCTTGGTCAATGAGAAGAGCCTGATGCTAACTGAGTTAGTCCAGGGATGAGCAAAAACCTGTCAAGAGCCAACAGATCTGATCTGTGTTTGAAAAAAATCCCTCGTGTGCCATAAATCTGTCAGCTCTCAGGGAGACAAAACAGAACTAAATAATCCCCCCGGTCTGATTTAAACCCAGGCTTGTCTCTCAAACAAAACCCTCCTGTCTCACAGCCACGGGGGACGGGGGAAACTGAGGCACAGACAACCCCCAGCCTCCACCCCTGCCCTCCAGTGTTATTATCTTGCACGGCTGCGAGAGCAGAGATACACAGAGGAGCGCTGGGAAATGTTCCTATTGATCAGAAATGAATAATTATCACCCGCTCCCTGTTCCAGGGCCTCGCGGTGAGCGGAAGAGCGGAAGCACTAAGCGGGATTAATAACTACTTTTCATTACTTTTAATGCAAACTATTGATTTTAAAGTGTTGTAGGGTATGACAGTTTATTACAATAAGACAATAAAACAGACTATATGAAATAATTGAGAATAATCTCTTCCCTTTTCCTGCACGACACAAGGACATTATGTTCTGTGCATGTGGAGACATTTATGGCAAACTCTATCCAGCAATGGCAGCTTAAGCACTCTATAAAACAGCACTTTGGAGCTGGAGTATTATAAATAATAGGCAATAAAACTGGTAAATGGGGCTTTAATTTGATTCCATTATGTCACCGAATGACAGGAAGGAGGGGGCAGAGCAGGGAGGGGAGGTGACGCCGAGCTCTGTTTGGGAGCCCTGGATGCTCCGTGGTGGATCAGACCACAGCCGTGCCAGGGGGCCAGGTCGTGCCAAACCCTGGCCCAGCCGTGGGCTCGATCCTGCCAGGTGACATCCAGAGAGTCCCTGCAGGGGCTCCTCGCTGCAGCCAGCACTGGACACTGCTGCCACAGGGCTGAAGGCTCCCAGGGCACGGCCAGGTCCCCATTGAGCCAGGTCCCAAATACTGGGGTACTCTCCCAAAAGCTCCACGCTGCTGCCAGGTCTCTGACAGCAGGAGCTGCCTCTTTCTGTGCTTCCTGCCCCAAAGTGGGCAGCGCTGCCCTTCCCAGCCCCAGCTCTGGTGAGCACAGTGACCCTGGGGAGGCTCCTGCACAACTTTCACTGTTCTCAGCACAAACTCCTCAGGAAGAGCTGCTGCCTGCCAAGGACTGGGGTACACCCGCTCACCAGGCTCAAATCAAATATACCCCAAAGGGTGCTCAGATGAAATGACTGCCAGGAAGAGATGGATTTTATTCCTCATCACACCAGAAAATCCTGTGCTAGGGGGGGGTCTCTGCAAAGCCCCTGGAGAAACCACCAAGCACCATCACTGCTTCCCAGCAGGAATGCCCCTGGCACAGGGTGGGGTATTTGGGAACAGACACACAGCCTCTGGCTCAGGGCTCCTGGCTCCCTCCGGAGTGCTCAGACAGGGCCATTACCCACTGATGGCTTTGCAGGGCCAGCCATTTGTGAAACGAGCTGGGAGTCCCAGCCCAGTGCTTTCCACTGGAAAGCTGTTCCTGCTAATTGGGCACCTCCTCGTAAAGGCTGGGGAGTGAATGTACCCCAGAGATCCACGGCCAGGTGTGGAGAAGGGCCTGAGGAAGGCCTGGACACGTTTCAATGCCCTGTGGCTTGGTTCCCTCCAGCCCACTGTGCTGTCCATGGAGATCTTGTGCTGTCCATGCATCCTCTGCTCATCCTCACACTGCCTAAAAACACCTCAGAAAAAGGACTCAGAGGCTCCAGTACAGAAAAACACCTAGGCAGGAGCTGAACCTTGGGTCTTTTCCACTCCTTCAGGTCCTTATGGACCCGGGAGAATCTGAAAGGTGAGAGAGGAGGCAGTTCATCATATCCCTGTGCTGGAAGTGTGAAATGAGGCTGGTCAAGACCTACGTGGGCCTTCCATGGCCCGCTGGGATCATTCTAAATTGCTGTGCGCTGGCCCGGTTAATGTGAAATTGGAAAGGACTGGAGAGCAGTGAGCAGCCAGGACCTGGAGACCACAGGTGGGATGGTCACAGCTGGCCCCAGCTCACTCATGCAGCACTGGGGCTGCCTCCTGCACTTTGCAGCCCTGCAGGGCCTCCACCAGGACAGTGCTCCCTGGAGAAGCTCCCCTCCTTCCCACCCATGCTGTCCCCTCCCAGACGTGTCTGCAGTGACCCCAGCTCCCCAAACACATCATTACTGCTGTCGGGATTTTTGCACAGTGAGGGAGAAGTGAGGCAATGATACTTCTTCACTTTGCTTTCAGTTCCAAAACCCCAGCTCTTCCCAGATTCTTCTGCAGAGAATCTTGGTGTCCCTTGGGCTTTTCCAGCCTCTTCCCTAAGCATATAATCAGGGCTGTTTTAAGAGAGGGGATTACACACACAGCAGAGCAGAGAAGCCCCACTGAAGCTATTTGGAGCTGCTCTATACCCAAAATAAGCAGCACAAGGGGAAGCATTGAACTAACTTTGCTGCATGAGCTGTGGAGCCAAGATGGAGGTTTAGACTCTGGACTTTAATGGGATTTTCTTTTGGTCCCTGAATTCTGATTGCATCGGGATGTGCATGTCCCATGCTGTGGCCCTGAACACTGCTGATATTATAGAATTGTGGAATATTGACTTGTTGCACACTGAGTAACAAATCTGATCTTTGTGGACAACGGGATCATTAGGGCTGGAAAAGATGATTACGATCATCAAGCCCAACTGTAGACAAGTCCATCCAGGAGTGGCAGCTTGGCAGAGAGGAGACAGCCTACAAAGAGGGCAGGGAGCAAAAGCTCTGGGAGAGAAGCAGCTGCTGGATGGGACTTGTCATAGGAAAGACTTTGCTCTGTGTGAGGGAAGGTTGGAAAGAGACCTGCCAGAACTGCAGGACACTGTTCATTCCTGATGCAGGCCCAGGAAAATGACGTCCAGGATTAATCAGGGTATGTAGGAAAGGGGATAAGACAGGGAGGGCCAAGAGAAAGGGTTGGAGGGGAGCAGGCTGGCTTTGGGGAGGGGTGGAAGCAGGGTTGGGGCACAGGTACATGATGGTCTGTGTGGGGTGATTGTTGCTCCACCGGGAGCCCTCCTGGGTGGCTGCAGGTGGCTCTGGAGATGGTGGGCAGCTGGTGCTGCTCCTGCTGGGTGTGAGATTGCCACGGCAGCCAGCAGCATCCCAGGAGGAGGAGGAGAAAGAGGAGGAAGAGCAGGCCAGCCT
Source organism: Regulus satrapa (assembly GCA_013396955.1). NCBI lineage: Eukaryota > Metazoa > Chordata > Aves > Passeriformes > Regulidae > Regulus > Regulus satrapa. Next base: position 41,779 of record VWZN01011576.1, on the reverse strand, counting down.
GTCCTACCACGGGCTTTGAGCAGGGAGAGTTTTGTAGCAGGAGAGAAATGAGCAGCCTGAACCCCATGGCACTTTGTGGTGCCCACTGTCCCCCGGCCATGGAGGACCCCTGGTCCAGCTCTCCTTGACCAACCACCCCAGTTTAGTTTCCATGACACCTGAACACCTTACTGCAACTCCAAACCAGGCACTTTCCTGCTCCAGAGGGGCACCCATGGAAAAATTATCATTTGGAGGCATCCGTGTGCTGGGAGAGCTGGTGAGGAAGAAACACCCTGCTCTGGTTATTCCATTTTACTCTCATTCTCCTGGTACCCAGGAAAGGCTTACAGAGGGGATACAGATTTCTTCACACCCTTTTGTCTGAGCAGTAAATCTGCCAGCAGAAGTATTTCAGGAAATAAAGGGTGATATGATCTGAATGCACAAACTCCTGCACACATGCACACACAGACACAGCTACTCATTTCAGAGCTTGGGGAAATCGGTTTCATTTCTTAATGGAATATCTGTGCTTAGGCCCACAATTGGCCTTCCACACTTTTTTTCTAGTGCAGCCCTGCCATACACTTGGAGGAATTAAGCAGTTTCCTGTAATTACATGGCTAATGAGGGGAATTGATTAATGAGATGGGGTGAGGTAGTTGCTGTGTGGGGCAGGAGGGGCTGAGCGTGACCCCATCATGGGACAAAGCCCCAAGGAGGGAGCCGGGTGGACAAGAGGAGCTGTGTAAAATGGAAGGTGAGACAAGGAGAGAGGACTTTGCCAGGAGGCTCAGCCAGACTCTCTATCTGAGAAATCAAGCTGTGAAAGCAGTGAGAAGCAGGTGTGAATGGTTTTCTGCCTGCCTCAGGATGGGGTTGGGATGGAAAGCTGGGGCGATGCGGAGGAAGAGATATTTCTGCATTTAAAGTCTCTCCTTGCGCTGGCTCCAGGCCACCCAGGCTGAACACTCACAGTTTGTGCTGAAGTGTTGGAGAACTGAAAGGGCCTGAGGCTGTGCTGGCTGGTCCCTGGCATCTTGCATTTCAAATGCCTTCAAAATGTGGATTTGATGCTTTCCCTTTTATTTATTACATTTAAAGCAGTTTTGCCAGGGGCGTAGCTCTAGAGAACAGGCAACTTTCTTCCCTGAGGATGGTGGGAGCTGGGCAGTGGGAGCTGCAGGCATGGCGAGAGCAGGACCCCACCAGCATCCAGCTGTGCTGAAATCTGGGAGCAGAGCAGGGCTGGGGAAGGCTGGGCTGGGAGGAAGAGTGTGCTGGCCTGGCTGAGGAGCAGAAGGAAGCAGGGAGTGTGATTCACTTGCTCCCCTCCTGCCAGCTGGGCAGTTTTTATCAACACGAGGCAGCTGTAAATGTTCTCTCAGCGGCAGGGACCTGGGAGCTGAGAGTGCAGCTCAGCTGAGTGTGTTATTGGATTATCAGCTGATTAGAGCTGTTAAGAGCCCACTCTTGAATAATCAACATGGTGCTTTTTGGCTGCTGGGTACCAGTGGGAGGGGAAGGGAGGCAGTGCAGAGCCTGGCTGACATTGATTCATCAGCAGGCCCTGCTCGCTGGGATGCCCCACCTGCCCCAGACCCCATCTGTGCAAGCTCCGCAAGGGCTCCTCCTCTCTCCCTGGCACAGGTTTCAGTCCACAGGGGAAGGATCTGGAGAGTCTTGACCACTTGCGGAGATGCCCCTGCAGCCTGGTGGCGTGCTGGCACTTGTGGGGTCCTTGATCCACCCAGAGCAAGTACCCAGCACGATGGAGATGCGGGCTGTGTGCTTGTGGTCCTGCAGAAGGGGGGTGTCTAGCTCTTGTGTGTGGTGATGGGAGAGCTGAATCCCTGCACTGGCTGATTTAATGGGTGGGGATGTGGGTGTCCCACTGCAGAAGGGGCTCACTAGCCAGGGTATGGGGCAGGGAGGTTTTTCCCGTGGTATAAGAGAGGTTGGGAGCTTAGAAGGAGCTTGCAGAGATGCACTGGAGTGGATTCCTGTTGGGACAAGGCAAGACAGAGGCCTGGGAATGGAGCTGAGTTAGCAAAGATTATGCTGGGAGCATTTCAAATGAACACAACACAGTGTTCCCTTTCCTCTGTCTCTCCTTTGTACTGACTACAGCAGCATTTGGGTGACAGACAGAGCAACAGCAGTGTGCCTGCTGGCCCTTGTTTCTTTCTTTTCCCCTTCTTTCTACTTTTAAAGGTTGGTTTGGCCTGCTGCTGAGTCACAGTTCCCCCTGGAGAAGCTTCCTCCAGCCCTCCTGCAGCAGAAGTCCTCTTGCTCTCCTTTGATGTGGATTTTTTGCTCCCTGGAGCTGAGTCCTTCTGGTGCTCTTTGACTTGGATACCACAACCCAACAGTAACTTCATGGGTCACGTTCTTCCCTTCAGTCACAATGTTCCCGTCCCCAGTAAAATCAATGGCCTGACACAGGCATGAGGGGAGAATTTGATATTACAAGGAATAACAAATCACAAGCATATTGACTGTATCCTGCCATTCAGGGATCCAGAGTGCTAAGGACAGAAGATCCCTCTCTCCAGACCCTCCTCTTCTCTCAGTGCCTCTAAGCTCCAGGACGTGTTTCCCATGGGATATATTTCTTGAGTTTACAGAGCAGTGAAGCCAAACATGTTCCAGGCTGGTCTCAAGTTCATGCACAGAAGGGTTTGAAGAATAAAGAGTTTAACAAGAGTGTGGGATAAGGGAGAAGAAAAGAAGCCATGCATTAGATAACATGATTTATACATATACAGTGCAATTCAGGGAAGAGTGCATGTCCTAATTAGAACTTGCAACCTGCCAAATAAGGCTCAGACTGAAGACTTCTGCCTCCAGGTTTATTAGTAATTAGTAATTCTGTAATTACAGAATGGTTTGGGGTTGGAAGATACCTGAAAACTCATCTTGTTCCACCCCGTGCCCTGGGCAGGAACAGCTTCCACTATCCCAGGTTGCTCCAAGCCCTGTCCAACCTGGTCCTGGGCACTTCCATGGATGGGGTTATTGCTCAAAATAGCCTGATCCTTTAATTTTTTT
>VWZN01011576.1:7974-31547 GCA_013396955.1 Regulus satrapa | reverse complement strand
GCTGTGGGCATCTCTGGCTGCCCCTCCGAGCTGTGCCCTCGCCGCTGCCATCCCTGGCTGCCCCCGAGCTGTGCCCTCGATGCTGCCCAGCTATGGGCATCCCTGACTGCCCCTCCGAGCTGTGCCCTCGCTGCTGCCATCCCTGGCTGCCCCTCCGAGCTGTGCCCTCGCTGCTGCCCGGCTGTGCTGGGCTGCGGAGCCCAGCAGGGCTCATCGGGCACCTCAGGGGCTGCTCTGAAACCATTGCAAAGCTCCCATTACGGTTTTTAATCAATGCAAAGGCCCTGTCCCCTTGCTAAATTGCTTGATCTCCTCCCCTTCCCCAGGCTTTTAGGTAATTGCTGTAGATGAGCACTGCTGCGTATCAAGGATAGCTGAGCCAGGGCTATTGATCAATCCAAATGTGCTGTTGGCATGGTTTAGAGGAGCTTTACTAACTCACCCCAGGGGCAGATCGGGTTTTTCACGAAAATCAAGCCCATTTCATGTTCTTAGGGCTTCTCGAATCCCTAATGAGGTGCTAACTGAACCCTGTCCTCCCTGACACCCACTGGGTGATGGCAGTGATTTGGGAAATGCCAGCCTTTCTCCCATGATCACAGGAAAAGACCAGACATTGGTCATTGGTTTGTATTACATGCTTGATTTCTGTCCAGATGGAGTTGGAGGGGAGGGATCCCATGAAGGAGCAGCCTGGAGTGAAGGTGATGGGTCAGCTCTCCCTACACCCACTGAGATGTGACCCTGTGAGGACACAACCCTGCAGGAGATGCACAACCTGCTCCAAAGAGCTGGAACTGGAGAGACAGCAGGTGCTTGGGGAGGCTCAGTGTCAAGGAACAGGAAAACCTGTAATTACAATGTTCAAATCTCCACTAAATCTGCAGGTGTAAATCAGCAAAGCCCCCCGGGCTTCCAATCCAAACACAAAGGATGATAGCTCTTGGGGCCGCCACAGAGGACAGGAAGTCCTCAAGCTGGTTTTAACCAGGCTGCCAGGGAGCAATTTCCTATTTCTGTCAGTCTCAGGGAGGTAATGTCAGGTCCCAAGTCCCAGGCAAGGACGTGAGAGCAGTGTGGGTAGTAAATTAGTGTTTACTTTCTGTCCCCAGGAGCATGCAGGGCGATTCTGCTCCTCTGGCTTCACAAGAGCATCAGGTAGAAACACCTGCTGCTTTGGTGGGATAACTGAGTGTGTTCTGAAGGCCACCACAGCATTGCTGTACCCTCCTTCCAAGTGTTTATTATTTTCTTGGTGACAGGTGAGCAGCTGACAGAATAACTCAGGTGGTGCCACAGGAGCTGTCACAGCTCTGAGCAGTTGCTGTGCCTGACGAGGCAGGGCCCGTCTTCCTGGGGGATGTGTCTGCACTGAGGCTGTGTCACTTGGCTCGTGAGCTCCATGCCAAAACTTTCAGCTGCCCTGTCCTGTCCTCCTGACAATGCTCTGGGGCACAGCCAGCAAAGCTCCTGGGTCTTCCAGGAGTGTGGATGAGTGCATTTATCTTGGTATGGGACCTGACCAGGGCCAGGTTGGAGCAACCTGGTCTAGTGGAAGATGTTCCTGCCCACAGCAGGGGCTGAAAGGAGATGATTTTTAAGGTGCCCTCCAATCCAGCCCAGTCTGTGGTTCTATGCCTCAGGTAACTGGACAGGTTTGCAAGAGTTCAGATTCCTCCTGCCACAGACACAAAGAGCTCTACTGCGCTGTGAGTGCCGTGGCTGATCTCTGAGTCAGGGATCACCATAATTACTTGCCACAGCATCTCTTGGAATATGTTTTGCTGGAAGTCCTGCCTGGTGCCTGACCCGTGCCTTTGAAATGCACAGCTTGCTCTGCAGAGAGGGGACAGTGGCCTGTGCGTGCAGGGGCAAGACTTTTGGAGATGATTAATTATAAGGAGCTTTATTTAACCAGAGGCTGGAGGTCTGAGCAGGGTATTGGTTGGTGTGCAGAGTCCAGAGTCACCCAGGCACTGACAGGCACTCACAGGCTGTGAAACACAGCCCTAGCACGGGCTGTCACTGGTGGAAGGTGTCCAGCTGAAGCAGTGCCAACCTGGGCTCCTGCCATGCAGGGTCCAGCCTGCAGCTCCTCTCTGCTGTGCGGGTGGGGGGAGCTGGGGACTCTGGGTGCACACGAGCACAGCTTGTGGGTTCACAGCACCCCACCAGCCTGACACGGGGACCCTGCGGCTGCAGATCCTCCCACCCGGGAGCTGGCAGCAAGTGCCATCCAATCCACCCAGGAGAAGGGGAGATGTGCTCCTAGAAAGCTGGCTCTGCCCCAAACACCCTGCTTTCTCCTTTTCTGGCAGTTTTTGGCCATGCGGGTTGCACAGAGGGCAGGGGAATTTTGCATGAAAACAGCAAAAATTTGGGATTAGTTCAGCGTCAGCAAATCTTCTAAAAAACCACCAGCCTCCTGTGGGCTAGTCCCTTTGAAATGGGCAGGGAGCCTGCTGGAAGCGGGGAGGGAAAAGCATCACATTCACAGCTTTTACCCCCTTCCCTGAGATGTGCATTGCAAATCCTGAGCCTGTGCCATCCCTCCCTGCCCACCCCGAGCCGGAGCACATCCATTATGTGCCAGCTGACAGATTCAGCAGTGACAGATTAGCTGAGCTGGAGAAAGGCCATTTGGACCCCAGCATGCTGGCGGGAGAGTCCAACATCCAGCAGCAGGAGCACACAGAGCAGAGAGGTGTGTGTGCTCCCCTGGGAGTCCCGGCGCAGCCAGGAAACCACGGAAGCAAGAAGGGACATTCAAGCCTTGAGGATGAGTAAAGGATGTTTTACTACAGATCCTGAGCTGGCTGCTCCTGCCTAAGGCCTTTTGGGTGGCATGAACGGTAATCTCTCACCTGGGAAATGCTCTCCAGCACATTTTCACTCTTGGCATCCACCCGTGCTTCCCCATGAGCCCGGGAAGTAGCACAGCAAGATTTCAGCCACGCAGAGCAGGAGGGGACTTGCCCTGGGAGCCCCTTCCCCACATCCCACATGCTGGCAAAGGCTTCCATGTGGGATGGAGAAGCCGTAGGGAGATGCAGGTGTGACTGCACGGGTTTGGAGCAGTGTTAGGGAGACGTGACAGCAAAGCAAGGTCAGCTCAGACACCTCTTTGTGCAGCATCAGAGGATGCTTTTGCATTGCCAGCCACTCATCTGTGCCAGTTTGCACCAGCTGAGCAGTTGGGCCATGAGTTTTGTGTGCTCATGGCATACAGAATGTTTTACGTTTCACTGTGTTGCTTGTAAAAATGAAAAAGCATAGTGTTGGAGCTGAGGATGGATGCCTTCAACAACATGCTGAATAAATACTGTGCCTTATTTATGAGACTTTAATTCTCCCCCAAATTAGAATGTGACTAAAACATGAATCTATTCCCCAGTTCCTCACACAACACAGAAAACAATGCCTGTTTAAATGCAGATTAATTCAATTTTTGAATGTAAAGGCAGGTGGAAAACACTGAATTCCCACATGTGTCTAATTCTGACGACTGTGACATTCTTAGGAATGTGACATTCTTAGGAATGTCTCCATTTAGCTGCTGAGGAGAAGGGGCAGCTCGGCACCTGATGGTGCAGATGAACCATAAGCCAAGGGAGATGGAGATACCCAGCAGAGTGTCCCAGTTGCTCGCCGTGCATGCCTCATCCATGACATCTTTCCTGGATTCAATATGCCCTCTTGTCATCGCCTTCCTCACCTAAACATGAGGAGGTTTTGTGTAGACAGCAGGGGCACGACATTGGGAATGAAATGCCATGGCTCTCCCTGGGAAAAAAGCAAACTGTGACAGGAGCTCCAGATTTCCCAGCTCATCTCTCTCATGGATCTGTGAAAATCTAGAGGGCGAAATGACTTGCACAGAGGCATCAAACTGCTCCTGATGCTCTTTGCCTCTATGGAAATGGAGTTCCCTCCTTGCTTTTAGGAAGCCTAGGAAGTATTGCCTGCTGTGGAACTGGTTCCCTGTGGGGACAGTGCCCTGCTGAGCACCCTCTGCTCTCATTCAGACCATGAGGCCGTGAGATGCCAGCTGCAAAAATCCTCTGTAAGAAGAGGGATTTTTAGTTGGAGGCCACCAAAACAGCACGGCCTTTCTTCTGGTCTGCTGCTGGCCAGTCCCACCAGACTGGGAGGAGTAGGGAATCCTGTGCCTGTTTCATTCCAGGGTGCAGGCAGGTTTCCAGGGTGCAGTGAGGATTTTCTTAAACCAATAAAGCAGGAGGCCCTGGGAGCCTTCAAGGAAAGCCAGTGTTGTTCAGCAAACTGAAGGAGTGAGTTCCTGGCCGTGCCTCTTTGCACCACTGAGCACCTGCACACATTCTGAGGGCTGCCAGCAGGCAATTCCAGGGGTAATGGCAATAACCCAGCCTCATACAGCTCCCAGCCGTGTGAAAGGTGATGGGAGAAGATGGGGAGATTTCTTTCCTAAAGCTATTCTTCCTGTGCATTCTCAGGTCTGAGATTTCCATTCTCCCATTCACAGGTATAATGACATGCACTTAATAGTTGTAAAATTACAGAGCTCTTTCTTAACTCCAGCTCTAGCACATCACTCTCTGACCTCCTGCAGCAGTGAATTACATGAACTGACTGCACAGTACATCAGCTCTGGTGGTGTATTTTTTTTTTCTATTTTTTTTTTCTTTTGACCTGTATTAAATTTGCCTAACCATTAATCTAATCGAATAAGATCACAGTTTCCATATTATGATTCCAAGGCAAGAAGAGCAATAAATTCCTTTTCACTAAAACTCTCATAATTCTGAAATACTCTTGCCATTAGCATTCCTCCCCAGGCTAAATTCCTTCTGAGAATTCCTGCCACATGTGGTGGCCACAGACAAACCCCATTTGGGTCTTCTGTGACTTTTGTTTCACTTCAGTTTTTCAATCTCAATTAAACATTGACATCTTCCCCAGTGTGAAATGCCCCAGAACGCCCTGTGCTAGAGTCTAAGTATATCCAAGGCTAGATTTGGCCAAAAATTTCCTTCAACACCTGGGAGCCATGAGCACAGACTCTACCCCATGCAGAAAATTTGAATTTCCCAAAGATCACATTTCCTTCTGTTCCCTGCAGCAGCAGAGCTGTCCTGTGACTGTTCCCTGATATCCTCATGCCTGGAGACATACTGGAAACCCCCTTTGCTATCATAATTTTGATGGCCTAATGTGATCCAATCAATAAATGCTTACTTGGAGTGGAATATGTTGCTGGACTAACTTTAAAAGAGCCTGGATGTTTCCCCACTTTGAAGTATCAAACCCAGAACTGCCAAAATCTTTCAAAAAGCAGAAAGTGACCCCATCCTCTGATTGGTGAATAACACTGGGAAGATCATTCCTGGCATAATATTCACCAAGATGGGTCTTTCCTTTTGCTCATCCTCCTGCTCCTTGGATGCTCTTTGCTGAACTCAGACCTCTCCTAGCCTGTCTTGTTGATTTTTCACCCTCTGACCGCTCTGCCTCAGTCAGCAAACCCCTCCTTCAGCACAATCAGGTCTCCTCAAAGCATTTTTGAGCGGGGCAATCCAGTCCTATCTCTACAATAACACTGCCCTGTGATTGCAGAGAATCTCAGAGCAATCTGAAAAGGCAGGAGAGTGTCATTAGCCACATTTCACAGCTGGCAGGCACAGGGAAGGAAAGGATTTATTTGAAGTTGTACCTCAAGGCGGAGATGGAGACAGGGAAGGAGCCCAGGAGTCCCGACTGGCAGTTCCTTTATGGAGTGTAAGTGGGAACCCATGGAGTGCTTGGAAGTCTCTCCAGGTCCAGGGAACACCAGGGCTGCTCTGGCAGAGCTGGCTGCTGGCCCCTGCAGAGACAGGGGCTCAGCTGGAAGAAATGAAATCCTCCCCTGGCAGTTCCAGACTTAATTGGCTGCTTTATGACCAAGTCAGCTAACAAAAATCTTGGGCTACATCCCTTTGCTGCAGCTGAGCAGGCTGTCAAGTCCAAACTAAGTCCTATAAACACTGTTTGAGCCTCCAGAGACTCTATTTCTGCTTTGTGCTTAGCAAAACGTGTCCCTTGTTCCATGAGATTAGGGTTTTTTCTTTATTATATATATATATATTTTTTTTTTAATGGACTAATCTAAGTGGCATTCATAAGGATAACAACCAAGAAGAGATTTGCAGGGGTGCGAGACTTCTGTGTGGGTAACGCAAATCTTTTCCCAACACTCCCCTGCACATACCTTCCAAACCAGCTCCAGGTCACCAAGGCAGTTCTACACACCAGGCAGGCTCTGAAAAGCTCTAGCAAGAAACCTGCTGACTCCACCAGAACATGACACCTGCCCATGGTTTTCTTTTCTCTGCCCATATCTCCCATTTGCTTTTCAGCAGTGCCATCACTTTGCTTATAATTTTCCTCTTTTTTCTTTCAGTCTCTTTTTTTTCTCCCTCTCCCCTCCTCTCCTGAGCCACAGCACCAGTCTGCTCTTTGACAAGGGCGTCTGTACAAATGGAATACGGGCAGTTGTGGAATCTGAGTAATTTGTTAGTGGTGTTATTACGGCCCTTGGACAGCTGGGTTGAATGCTGGGGTCCATCACTGAGCAGAGCAGTTGTTCCAGGCCTGGGGGAGGCTGTGGGGACCAAAGTGAATGCACTACAGAGATTACAATAACCAGGATAAAATCCAGAAAACCGTCAGGCAGGATGCACAGATCTCCTTGGAGCTGGTTGCTCTGACAAATACACGCCAGCCCTTGCTTAGAGCAGAGCCCTGTGGCCCTATGGGGCACGAGGTGGTGGCAAAAGGGACGAGGAGGGGAGGCACAGACCTTGTGGGAGAAGAGGCAGGAGAATGTGCCCACAGCAGGGAGCACAGGAAGAACCCAGAGCAGCGAGTAAGGAGAGCAGACATCCAACACACAACCCCCTTGGGGATCATTCTGCACTCCCAGCACGATGAGCACTGCTGCCACCAGCCTGGGAGACAGCCCCAGGTGAGCTGTACCCTGCTGCTGGAAAGCACCTCCCACTCTGAAAATCCCCCTGAACGCAGACCTCTGACTGGCAGTGAAGACATGCCCCTATTCTCTTTTTTCCTTTTCCCATTTTCAGGGCTGCAAGGGGCAAATCAAGCCTCTTTTCAAGTGTGGAAATGCAACCCGCAGAGTTTGGTGGTGGAAAGGGCAGAGCAGGGCCCTGCCTCCCACAGTTTGTTTCAAGTTTGTTTGTCTCAAAATGCCTTGAGTGTTTTAGACTTCCACTGTTGTCAAAGGTGGCAGACAGGGCAGTGCTGTTATTCTGCCGAGGGAGAGAAATAGAAATAAAAAATATAAAAATAAAAAATAATAACCATGTGCTATCAGTGTGACTCAGAGTCATGGGAAGCAGTACAGGAAAATAGAAGGACCTGGGACCACATCTGCTGCCACCCTGTGTGAATCCAGAGGGTTTTGTAACATCTTAAATATCAAACACAGCCTCAGGTAGTCTGATGAAATCTGATCCCTGTCAGGCACTCAAATATCAAGACGCCAAGTCCTTTCTCTGCACAGGTTTGGGCTGTATTTTGGAAATGGTTAAACAGTTGGTGCTTTTTTTGTTGTTGTTGTTTTGGGTTTTTGTTTTGTTTTGTTTTGTTTTGTTTTGTTTTTTTCCCTTCCCGAGGTCCCTCAATCCAAATGCTTTAGCACCACCAGAAATGACACTCTGAGAATGTGCTCCATCAGGCAACACAGATCCCCTCAGCAGTGAGTTATTTGCTCTCCTTTTGCAGACAGGGGAAAGAAACTGATACCTCTGGGGTGCAATCTATCCTGTGCTGGTGTCCAAAGCAGGTGAAGTGAATCATGCCCTTGAGATGCCTCCTGCATCCTTGGCCTGGAAAAGGCAGCCTGCTGCAATGGAGCCAGACAAGCAACACTGTGGACATCCAGAGTGAAGTGAGGAGACTTTCTGGGTTCTTCATGAGAGGCACTCCAAAAGAAAGCAGCCAGGAAGAATTATTTGGGAGTGTTTTCACCCCTTTGTATGGGTAGTTTGTGCCATTCCCCTCTCCTTTAGCTGCTGCCACTCGTGGGGCTGGCACAGAGCACTGGCACAGGTCTCGTTTTTGGGGGAGCCTCAAATGGTGGCACACTTGGGTTCCAGATCCCCTCCAACCCACCCTTGACAAGGTGTCCTGAGTTGATGCTGAACTGTATCCTCATTCGCCTGTTTAGCCCAGAAATCAGTTTTGCACCTTTCAAACTGGATCTGAGAGCGAAGGGGGGAGAAGGAGCAGTGGTGGAATGGCTGAGGTGGTTGTTTTCAAAAGACAAAGATCAGAGTGTTCATCTTTCCCTCACAGACAGCCTGTGCTGGCTGTGCTGCAGCCCAGAGCTCTCCTTTGCTTTCTGAGAGTTTTTGGCTGGCTGAGGCACAGAAGTTCTCTGGGCTGTGTTTTTTTCCTTTTTCCTGAACTGTTCAAACCTGCTGTGGACTGAAATCCCAGGGGAGCACCGGGAGCTCACCCCTTTAACCCAGCAGGGCCTGGCCATGGCATTTCCCAGCCCAGAGGGGCTGATAAAGGCTGAGAGAGCCCAGCTGCAGCCCACGGAGGAGACCCTCTGAATTTGTCATCTCTTGGAGTGCATAGAGATTTTATTCTTTAATACTGGTCATATTTTTTTTGTGCTGGGCAGTGCTTTGCCTCTTAAATAATATATATATTTTTTTTTTTTCCATTTCTCTTCAAGAAGGTCTTGTTCCCAAACCAGTTTGGGGAGGACATCGCTTGGGTCTGCTTTCCATAGAGATCCCATGGAGAGGTTCTCTCCCAAATCTGCCCTACACAGGACACCAGGACACTTGGCTGCTCTTGCAGTGGCCTCGTGATGGAGCCAGAGCCCCAGAGAGCCGGGGGATCCCACCTGCCAGGGACGGGGCGGGAGCATCCATGCAGCTCTCTGTAATTCCTCTAATGGCTTTCTTTGGCTTGATAGATATTGAAGGACGCTTGTTGCCGGGGCAATTTCCATGGAGAGATAATAAGAGATCATTTTCAAGTGAGCAAAACTTTAATGGCACATTCTGGTAATGAGGCAGCAAGGAGAGTAATGACCGGAGACCTCGGAGTGCGAGCACATTGGGAGAGGGGGGAGAACTCTCAGTTCACTGCTCAGGGCAGACTTTGGAGGCCTGGTCTGTGTCACTTCAGTTCAGCCTGGTGTGCTGCTGACTCCAGTGGGAGAAAGATTAAAATTCAAGTGTTAATAATGGGGCTGGATGGCTCCATGGAGATGCCCCAGTGAATTCACTGGGGAAGTAGGAAGACTCCGTAGGGCTCCGGCACCAAATGCTCCAATCTTTTCCCTCAGCAAAAGACAAATTAAAGTAAAAAAGTCAATGGAGAGCTGGGTACTCCTGAGCACAATCATATCCTTCCACTCTGAAAACAAGAGGAAATATTTTAGCCTGTGTGTGTTAAGACACTGTGTTTCTGGAGAGGGGAGAGAAAGGGTTGTAGCAGAGGGTGAAGGTCCTGCCTGCTCTAAGCTCTGTGTTCTGCTAGACATCTGCAGGAACCCTTCTGAGCAGATCTGAAGTTCAGAGCTGGTGGTAGAAGCAGACGGTGTGAAGGCAAAGATCAAGGGTCCATGGATAGGGAAAGATGACGTTAAAGAAGACTAAAAACCAAACAAACAAAACCCAAAAAACCCAACCAAACAACCCACTTATTCTATTAGGTTTTAGATCCAAGGAGGATCCATGCCTATTCCTTTGGGAAATTCTGTAATTCTGTGAGCGTAAATAAGGAACTCAGCAGTCAGTATAAACATTAAAGCCACTTCTGAATTAGGAGAACAAAATGTCCCCATATTAGATCAGTGCAAAGTCACAGATCGCAAAAGTCCATGGAGAGCCTGTGTGGGCCCAAAGCCACCTCAGGTCCAGGACTGTGCTTTCTAGCCTGGTCTGAATGTCTAAACCGAGGAAAAGTTGCCCAGGAATTAAAGCACAGAAGAGGCTGTGGATTTCCTGCCTCCTCCTGGAGGTATGAAGCAGTTTCATGCCTCTCCATTCCTTGAATTCATCTCTGCAGTTTGGTTTTGGCAGTGCTTTTAAGGAAGGCTCTCAGTCAGCTGCTTCCTAAGGGCAGCCAAAGCCAGTTGCTGTTTACCTCCTCTCAAAAGAAGGAAGGTGAAGGGTCTGCTTTGCTCCAGCCTTGTTAACAGTTGTTTCATTAATCACAGATTTCCCTTCAAAACCAGAGACAATCTGTCCAATTAACATTAAAGCTCTGGCAGTCGCTTGTGACGATTGGGAACTTTGCAAGCAGCACTTTGACAACCATCACTGCAAAGTTTCACATTTTTTAAAGCTGCTCATAAACAAACCAGCCCAGCCTCACCTCATTAATCCCCTCTGCTCGCTGCTTGCAGAGCCAGCCTCCTTCCCATTCACTTTTACAGAGAATCCAGCAGGGCTCGGGTCACACGGTGCTCCTCCCAGACCTCTGGGATTATGCAGGCATTCCTTTATGTAACACCCTGACTCTGGACCGCACCTCAACTGAAGACAGAAAGAATCATCACATTGAAGTGCAGGTCCAGCAGAAAAGGTCATTAATAACACCTTGTCTCCAAATGACACGTGATCAGAGAACAGTAGAAGTAGCAACGTGCTGAGAAAAAAGTTACCCAGTTAACTCCAAGCCTGTTAGTCTAACCTTGACTGGAGATTTCAAAGTGAATTTTGAAGGGAAGAACAATTAAATACGCAGAGATAAAGGGGAAATAAGATAAGATGCAACATGGGTTTACGAAATGTAGATTGTGTCAGACGAACATGATAGCTTTGTTTTGATAAGATACCTGATTTTCTAGACAAAGGAAAGACTGCTGATCTCCTTTATCTAGGCTTCAGTCAGGTATCTGATACGTGCCATGTGGGAAATTATTAGTGAAGCTGAAGGGAAGGAGGATTAGTAAACTGTAAGGTGAGGTGCAACTCTCTGGAGGGAATTTACCAAAAGACTTTCTCACAAAACAGTTTGGGAACTGATCTTTTCTTCTTGAGGATGATCTTGGCAATGAAAGCAAGATCCTGAGGCTAAAATCACCCAGGACGCAGAACTGGAATTTTTGACAATGCAGAGAAGAATGAGAGTACAAGTCTGAAAGAACTAAGTGACCTTGAGAATCAGAATAATTGAAATGAGAGGGCAAACAGAAAGTTTGAGATGACAGGTCAGGGATATGAGGACTTGTGATAGTCTGAGATATAATATAGGAGATGATGAGCAGCAAATGGTTGAGGATTGTGTGGTCTCAGTGACTGCAGCCTGACTGAGATGTCAGGCAAAGACAGGCAAATGCTATTCTTGGATGTATCAGGAGGGGTATTTTAGCTAATATAGACAAAAAAATGGACCCACCGACCATGTCTGGCTTCTTGAGGTCAGGGTGGATAAGCTTAACCTTGCTTGAATGCAGAGGAGGGCTGGAAGGTGGAAAACAGAACATTTGCAGGTCAGAAGAGTCAGGAACAGCATGCTTAATTTGGTAAAAGACAGGTTGACAGGGAAGAAGTTCCAGAGAGGTAATATGGCTCCATAAGTTGTTGGGATACAGCTCCTGAAGCAGCTGTGGCGTGAGCACAGTGAGAACACTGTCAGGGGGAGAGGTTCCCTGCCTGCCACTGGAAGATGCAGAGACAGAAGAGAAGGTTTTGAGGTCTGAGCTTTTCCTTTCACACCTGCAGTGGCAAGGGACCACCCTTGCTAGGCAGAATGTCCTTGATATTCCCATTATCCCAGGCAGGGCTCTTTCCCTGGAGTTTTTCCCAGTACTCTGAGCAGCTTTTTCATTCCTGATGCTCCTGAGAATCCCTCCAGGCTCCTGACAGGGACTCAGAACATCTGCGTGGGAAACTGAAGTGATGATTGCAGCACATATAAGAAAATCTCAAGTCTAATGTAGCCAGAACGGTGAGAAAAACAGGAAAAACAGGTCAGGAGAGGAGTTAGCTGGGTGTGAGAACACAAACTGTCTGTCCAGGCTCCTGGTGATCTGCCTGCTCTCCTGTGCTATCCCCTTTTACTGCTCCCTGTTAGCATTTCCTGCCACTTTTTTCTTACTTCACATCAACACAGGACAATCCCCTCTGTATTTTGCTATCTAAAGCTGCCTAAAGCTGCAAACTGGCATTTGGAACCCAGCGTGCTGATAACATTTGTGCAGTGTGTGTTTTCCCCTCCTGCCTGTTGCTCCTGTATTAGAGTCATTTTAACTCGAACAAGCTCTTTTCTTTAGCTTTCTGTTTGCCTCATTTTCAGGCCCTTTGTGAAACTGGGACAAGTTTCCTGATGAACTGACTGTGGATTTGAGGAGCTCGCTGGGAAGGCTATTTACCAGGTGGGTATAAACTGGGCTTAAATCTAAAAGAGCTGCTAATTCCTCGTGTGGCACAGGGCTATCACATGTGTCACAGCTTCGATTATTGCTTCCTGCCATGCTGGGAGGTCAGTGTGAGAGGAAAGAAGATTGGGAAGCAGTCAGGTTTGAGCAATCAAGGTGATACATCCCTGGATGGGGCTGGGAGGGAGAGAGGGGAAGGCTTTGGTGAGCCTGCAAGTTTTCCCTCTCAGCTTTGGGCCAGCAGCACATATGCTGTAATTACATGTAGATGCTGGTGTCCTGGGGAGAAAGCTGTTTAAGGGAAATTCTTGCAAAGTTTTTCCCCCTGCTGGGATGATTACATTAACAGGTGCCAGGCACAGGGAACCTGGTGAGCCCTGAGGGGGAAGAGGCGGGAGCTGAGGTTTAGAGACTCTCAGTGAGGGACTTGTTGCCTATTAAAAAATGCAACTCAAGAGCTGCATCATGCCTCTGGCTTGGGTCTGTCTGTATGTCTGCCCCACGTCTTTAACATGACGTCCTGCAGTCCTTTAGGTGTACCTGCTCCCCTGTGTGTTGGGAGCTCTGCTAAATCCTAATTGTCATTGTTCTGTTCTCTCTCTGCAGCTCCCAGCTTCTGTAATCCAAGTTCTGTTCATGCACAGCCCGGCAGAGAGGCTGCTGGGCAGGGCTGGGATTGGGGTCCCAGCTTCAGAGGGGCTGGGGACAGGCAGTGAGGGCAGCAAGGGGCACTTGCACTCCCATACTGTGTTCCCATGCTGGGCCAGTTGTCCCAGCTGGGGGCAATTCTGTGTCCAGAGTGGCTTGCACACTCTCCTGCATCCACCCTTGCCATACCTCCTAAAGGCAACCATGATCTGTATTTTTCAGATCAGGAAACTTAGGTACAGGCAGTGAAAGGCAGTGTTTACAAACATAAAATGTACTCTGTATTTGTTAGCAGTTGGTGCTTGAATCAACATTAAATGAGTCCAATTCCCATGTGACAGGAGCATCCTTCTCCCACTCCATCAGAGGTGTCCTAGCACAGCCACAGGTATGTGCCTGCTGACTTCTGTGCCACCTACTGCAGCCCCTGACCTTCTCCTGCCCCAGCTCACCCTAGAGCAGCTCTGGCTGGGGAACACAGCTCTGCTCCTTCCCAAATGCTCTCTCAGATGCTCATGTAGAGTGCTTGGCTTTCTCTCCCTGCCTGTGTGGAGCTGCCAGAGCAGGAAGCCCTCCTCCCTTTCCTGTGGGATCTCAGTGCTGGCAGATGGGTGCTGAAACCCTGACTGTTAGTATTTGTCCCCTCCAGAAAAGGTCAACGCCCAGCACTTGAGGACCGTGGCACCACGACCTTTTCAAAGCTCAGACAGATGGCAGTGCTCTGCAGAGAAAGGCCAGGGTGGCAGGGCAGCTGGCAGCCTTTCCAGGAGTCTGCTCCTGTGGCAGGACGTACAAGGCTCCCAGACACAGACATGGTTATGGACAGCTCCTCAGCTGTTTGCAGCCACTGCCTTCAGTGGGGCTGCAGTGTTTGGAGCAGCGCTCAGCCCTCGATGCTGCTCTGATTCCGCCTGAACATGAGTCAGCAGTGCCCTGGCAGCCCAAAGGGCCCCCCTGTCCTGGAGGGCATCGGGCCCAGCATCACCAGCTGGTTGAAGGAGGGGATTGTCCCACTCTGCTCTGGGCTGAGGTGGCCTCACCTTGAGTGCTGGGGGAGTTTTGGGCACCACAATATAAAAAATGATCTATAGGTGTGAAAGTGTCCAAAGGAGGGAGATGGGGAAAGGTCTGGAGGGGCCATAAGAGGACTGGCCTAGGGCACTGGGATAGTGTAACCTGGAGAAGAGAAAACTGGGGGGAGACTTACTGGGATCTGCAGCTCCTCCTGAGGGGCAGCTCCAATCTCTGCTCTGGGACAGGGACAGCAGCCAGGGAGCGGCTGGAGCTGGGCAGGGCAGGCTCAGGCTGCAGAGCAGGGCCAGGTTCTTCCCCAGAGGGTGCTGGCACTGCCCAGGCTCCCCAGGGAATGGGCACAGCCCCGAGGCTGCCAGAGCTCCAGGAGCCTTTGGCCAGCGCTGCCAGGGATGGACAGGGTGGGGTTGGGGGGGGTCTGGGCAGGGCCAGGGGCTGGGCTGGATCATCCCGGGGGTCCCTCCCAGCTCAGGACATCCTATGATTTTATGACTCCTCCCTACTCTATGAGACCACTTAACTCATTTTGTAATCACACTCCAAAGGTCTGACTTTCCTCTCCTTGGTGTTTAGAGAGTCCTACCCCCACACAGGAGATGTAAGAGATGGATCCATTTCTGACCATCCAATCTTATTGTCCATCCTGACCTGGACCCAAGGCTGTGGAGCAGAGAGGACAGGCTTACTGCCTGCTGCTGAGTGCTCTGCATGAGACCACTGCTGGGAGCATGCAAAGAGGTCAGAATCGAACTTGGAGGTGATGCACAGTGCTGCCCTTCTCAAAAAAGATGCCCTCCTAAAATATTTCCTTGATATGAAAGCAAAATCAAAATGATGTTTGCTTTTCAGAACCCATCTACATCTCATTCTATGTCAGGATAAGAATTATCTTTCCCCTTGTATCAGTATTGCAAAAACAGGTGTATGGCTCGGGGGAAAAAAAAAATTAAAAAAAAAAAAAAAAAAAATATATATACATACATATACATATATTCCAGGGTCTAGCAGCTCTATTTTCCATGTGATTTTTGAATGTCTTGGTTTCAGGGTGAGACATGAAGGTCTTTGCTGTCTGTGTGAACTCAGTGAAATGCTGGTTTCTACCCCACAGGTTTAGAGATGCTCAGATGCTCAACAGAACTGAGACCCAGATCCAGAGCTATTCCAGAGCAAGGAGAGTAGACAAAGCTCTCTAGAGAACACACTTGGGTAAAATTACCTGCCTGGCCAAATGAGATGAAGCATAGAGTATATTTAATCTGTGTGTTATATTCTTGTTAATAACAATATCCAATTAAAGCATCTCGTGACATCTTAATGGGCAGGAAAGGGGAAAAAATAAAATCAAGGAAGCTTTATTGAATTTTTCTTTAAACTCCATCTCTCCAGGTTTGAATGAATCCATCACTGAAGACAGTGCCTTGTTTGTCTGATTGTCTCTCCAGCACAGCCATGTAAGTTGTAGCTTTATTGTCTAGAAACGATCCTTAAATTAAACTCGTCATTCTTACAAAGATGATTGCTTGAAGGGGAGATTAACCTTTACAATGTTATGATGGAAGTTGTTGTTCATTTCAATAGCTCCTGAAGATTGCTGGGAGCTGGAAGGGATGAAAACTGGACTGGGATTTGGCACCACAGATGAGAGGTGGGCATGGAGTTTGTCTTTGATAGAGCTCCTCATGCTGATTTCATTGCAGGATTATTATTTAGGTATTAAAATAAAAAGTATATATATATATATTTAGAAGAGCCTAAGTCTCATTTGTATTATTTGTATGGGTGTGCAACATCTCATGCTATAAGATCCCTGTCCCTGTCTGGGAACTTTATGTGGTCCTAAATAAGAGCAGGGTGATTTATCAATAGCAGAGTGCTGAGTTTCGTTTGTTACATGCTGAGCATTCCCTCTCCTTCTACTGCTGGCTTGGAGAAGAGACAACCACGCTGTCCACAGCCTCTTGCAGACAAAAAGCCCTTGGGATTATTCTTCCTGTTATCTTTTAAGAAGGAGGACATGGAGGCCTATCAATATGACAAGGCCTGGCCCCTCAGACTGTGCCAGCACTAAAGGCTGAAAGGATAACCTGGATTGTGCAGGGGAGCTGTGCCCTCGGGAGGGAAGCAGAGCTCCAGGACGCTTCAACCACAGCAAACCCAAACCCTCACAAAGGTGCAGCAAGGACAGGAGCGCAGCTCTGGCTAAACAGTGCTGTGTGAAATGACACAAAGTTGTTTTCAAGCTCTTCTGTGTGTGATTGATCTCCTGTAACAGGACATGTGCAATTAGCCAGCAGCTCTGCTATTAATAACTATCCCCGAGCATGTCGATGAAATGAATTGGTGTCTCTGTGGATTATTGCCTTTCTGCATCTGACACTTCTCTAGATGAGTGATACAGAACAAAAAGAGAGTTTTAAGAGTATATAATTGAGTGTGTATTAGGGTTTATGAAGAGATTCCTACAATAACTGTCATGTTCTACCTGATGGAGTAGCTGTTATGTGAACATGCCAAATAACCACTTTCCTTGCTGTGATCTTTGTTCTCACTTGCTTTGCCTGCATTATCTGAAAATCTCCTTTAGCTGATGCCACTGAATGCAGCCTGAGTAATGACTTGAGTGCAAAATAAGGACAAGAATAAAGAATGAGATGAACACTTACTGTCAGAGGCCTCAAATTGGACACCAAAGTGAAAGGAGGCCCACGGTTTCAGAGGCAGGTAGCTTATGCTGCTTCCACCAGTGACAGATCCTCTGGAAACCAGGACACCTCGATTTACATCCTGGTGGAAACTGAAGATCCAGGCACCACTGCTCTGTCAAACTCTGCTCCAACAAGGACAGCTGTATCACAGAGGAAGCACTGGGAAGAGAATGAAGGCATGGGGGGATGAAGTGACTTGCTTTTGTGTCACAGCAGGCGGGTGGCAGAGCCAGGAAAGCAGCTCTGGGTGCTGGCTGTCCCAGATTCTCAGCTACAGAGTCCTGGCAGGGTTGTGCTGTCACCAACGTGAGGAAAATGATTCCCCAGAAATGAAAACTTACCTATGGTCTTAAACATGGTTTTGTGGAGGATCCAGCAAGGTGAAAACGGAACCCTTACCGTGGGTTAGTGGCCTTTGCTGAGGGTGTGCTGGAGCCCTGTCACCCCAGGGCAGAGCTGCCATCCTGCCGTGATACCCAGCGACAGCAAGAGCTGTGGGGTCTCTGGGACCACCCCGTGCCAGGGGGACAAGGGAGGGATTTGCTTTCCCACTCTTTGAGGCCTTGCTGTGTGTCACTGACCTCAACAGAGATATCTGCTGCTCTCCCCTGCATGCCAACACAATGTCTTGGCTCTGAGGAGTGGGAGTCCAGTTGGGATTTGGTGGTGTTGGGGTGCTGCCATTACATGTACATCCAGCAACACAGAGAAAGCTCCCTTTGCATCCCAGCTTTCCCATCACCAGCCCAGACCTTTTTTTTCCCACTGTTGCCCTGGATTTTTCCATCCTATTTCCTTTCTCTGGCCTTACTCCTCTTTCCCCCTCCGTTTTTCAGATGGGTTTGTCACACGCACGTGGAATCACACACTCAATCCTCTCGGAGCCTCGGGCCTGCCAGCAGATCTCGAATGCAGTGGGGCTGAGGGATGCCCTGTCGCCTCCTGCCCCTCCACGTCCCCCCTGCCCTATTCCCCACTGATCTATTGCAAAGGACAGGTAACCTCAGACAGAAAGATGGATGCCACAATTACATTCCCCTTTTCAGCAGCTCCTTCCCCTTGCCTCCTCCTGATGGAAATCGCGGGCAAGAAAAATCTATTATAACTCTCCAAATCATATCAAATATTTATCAGGGTAATTCTCTAGTTATCACCACCGATTGCAAGCCTCAGTCACGTACTAAATCTTGTTAGTGTCATCCCCAGGAGCGCGGCTCGTCTGTCTCCTCAGCCGAGCGCTGCACAAACCAGGCTGCCCCAGGGGAACCTGGCTTATGGAAAAGCTGTGGGGAAGGAGGAGGTGCAGCCCTCCAAAGGTGGGCACGAGCTTCCCATACTCCCAAATCCTCCCAGGGCATGAGGCGAGCTCTGCTCTGGAGGGGCAGGCAGGGTGGGTGTGGGAAGGGGAGGGCAGCTGAGCCCCACGGAGCCATCTGATGGTGATGCTCAGATGAGCTCATTCCCAGTCAGAAACTGCCTGAAAGAGCCACAAAAAGAGAGGTGTATCCTTGCCCAGGAGTTACCCAGGGCTGTGTGGGAAGTCAGTGGCAGAGACCAGAACACAGCTCAAGGTCTCTGGCTCCAGTGACATATTTGCTCCGTTTGGAGCTCCGTGGCTGCTTGGAAGCAGCACTGTCCTGGGGGTCCTGTAAGTCAGGGCAACCTTGACATCCCTGCAAGCCGTGCCAGGGAGCCTCCCCTTCCACCCACCGTGTGCAGGACTAGCAAATGCAGCCACTCGAGCTGGGCTTTTGTTGTCGTGGTTCTTGGCACCAATATGTTTCCAGATTGTACCTATTTTTAAACTCTTTATTGGGTCAGATCTGGACAGCTTGGAGACTTCAGCTCTTCCCTCTCTCTACCCCTGTGCACACAACTTCTTGCTGCAAAGGGAAGAAATGAGCAGCAAATTCCCTCTGCCAGAACCAATCAATCTGGCACCTGTCATCAGCATCACAGCAGCTATAAAATATTTAATTTCTTAATGATGAATTGGCAGATTGTTTAAAAAAGACAACAAGGAAACAAAGAAAAGGAAACAGACACTCACAATCTGCAGTCACACTCTTTGCCAGGCTGAGCCTTTGGAGCTGATTGCAGGAATGTGTTTTTCCATCCCAGCTACCTGACAGTGCTATCTATTCAAAACT
Organism: Regulus satrapa; assembly: GCA_013396955.1. Lineage (NCBI taxonomy): Eukaryota > Metazoa > Chordata > Aves > Passeriformes > Regulidae > Regulus > Regulus satrapa. The sequence goes on along the minus strand of VWZN01011576.1, from coordinate 12,627 downwards.
CACTGCTGCTTGTCGTGGGACTTTTCCTGCTCAGTCACTGGACCCTTGATTTACCATCCTAGTGTCCCACCACTGATTTCTGATCAAACTCAGCCTTCAGAGGGGGATTTTGGTGGTTTTTTTTTTTTTTTTATTTTTCAGGAAACAGGCAAACAGCTTCTCAATGCCACAGATTTTACCTCCTGCAGTGCTGTACATGGAAATAAGTAAGAAAAAAAGAATGATCAGGCTAAGTCAGAGCATAGGTGCATCCAGCCAGGTATTCCAGTTCCAGCAGTGTCCCACAGTTCATGTTTTGGGAAATGTCTAGGAATAGTTCAGCCATAAAGTGATATTTCTCTTACAGCCTTTAGCAATCTGCAGCTCAGGGAGATCCTTGTAGTTTCTAGCTCCAACTGGAATTTTCTTCCATGAGCTTGCCTAGTCATCTTTTAAAGTTATGCAAACTTTGGGCATCCACAAAAATCTTCACTCAAATAGTCCCATAGTTCCCTCGTGTGAAGCTGAATATCTTATTTTGTTTTCAGCATATCTCCTACTAATTTAGCTTGATGTTCCCAGTTCCTGCATTAAAGAGACAGTGAAAAATCATTCTCTCTTCACCTCCCATCCCTTGAACATGTTTAGCTCACAAAAGAGGGAGAAGCAGAGAGAGGCCTGGGTTAATGGGGACCAGGATTAGGAATTTGCAGTAGACCATCTGATTCCAGAGGGTGTCAGCTTGTGTGTGCCTGTGGAGTCCTTCTGCCTCCAGTTCCTACAGCTGTGAGCTTGGAGGGGAGCCAGAGGCCTCACCTGTACCATGGATGTTTTGGAAGTGTGTAAGGTAATTCTGGTGAGAGTCTCCTCAAGGAATCCTATAAATACAAGCAAGAAAACTGACTGACCAAACTGAACCCCGGTATTGCAAATATTGTGATATTTGGTGGGTTTTATTTTGTTTTATTGACTTCTAAATCCTGTTATTGAGGCCTTTTAATTACAACAGAGCCATAAGTTCTCACTAAAACAAACACAAACTTCCATCATAGAAAAAAAAAAAAAAAAAAAAGGAAACCACTTTTAACAGCTTGTGAAAGCCTCCTGAACCCCGGGGGAAATGAAGAGGAAGGGAACATTTGTCACTTACCACCATTTCTTATTTTTAAGCCGGTCTCATGACGGGGAGCGGTGACGCTCCTCGCTGGCGTGACCAAACCTACACTGTTCCTCTGGGCTGGGGAGTTTGGCAGGCGTGGGTGCCTGGCTGGCAGCTCTCAGGCACAGCCGTCCTGCTTCCCCCTCTGCCTCTCCCGGCAGCGGGTGGGCACCCAGGGCTGCGGCAGAGCTGGCATGGCAGCGTGCAGGGGCTACCAGGGGCACACAGCAGCTCAGCTCAATCTGCCAGGAGATTGCTGGCAGAGCCCTCAAGCTCTGTCTGCTCCGGTGATTTGGTTTAGCCCCACCTCTGTAAATGTGAAAGCCAAAAGTTGTACAGGAAGGGCTTGGCCCGCTTTCCGGAGGGGCTAATGGAGCTTAGGAGAGCTCCCCATCGCAGGGATGCTGGGGTGTGGTGGCAGAGTGATCCCTCCTTGCTGGTGTGGGCAGAGCAGGCTTCCACCAGCCCCTCTGCAAACTCTCAGCCACAGAAGGACGTTTCCATTGTGCTTTGGCACAGGGATAAGGTGAAATCAAAGGACAGCACTTTGGGGTCAGACAGCTCTTTCCCCTGTTCACTCTGAGTCTCTGTCTGCTGCAGCTGGAGCTTAAAGAAAAGTTTGTTCCACTGATCCTGCCTAATGTCTCTTTGGAAGTTCTGAATGAAAAACATCCTGCTTATCTCTAATCAAAGCTGGGTTTTCTCTGCCTCTGGGCCATGACACTGCAACAGGCTTGGCCCTCGTGGGAGTAGTGGATGCTGAGCAGTGGAGCTGCCCGCTGCCTTTCCAGGCATGGGAAGAACCTGGAAACCCACCCCATCCCACCCGTGCACCAGCTGCAGGTTTTGGGGGTATGGAAGGGGAGATTTGACAGCAGCAATCCAGCAGCTCGAAGCTGAAGCACGGGCAGACAGGAGAGGCATCACTTTCCCATCTATTAAAATAGCTCCCACTGCCAGCAAAAAAATCTGAGAAGTGTGACTCAAAGTGGGGGAAGGAAAAGGGATAGGGCTGATCAGCAGCTAGACACCCACATCAGGACAGCAGCTCAGCAGAACCAGTTGCATCCCGCCCCTATCAGCGTGGTTGAACACGTGCTGGAGCAGAGAGGGGACTGAGGGAAGAGCTGCCTGTGGGAAGTTTTTGGCTCACAGTGAAGGCACATGGGGGGGTATCCGTGGGATTGGCAGTGCAGAGTCCTCTTCACCACAGACCTTTTCCAGAAAGCTTTAACAAAGAGCACAGAGATTCTCTCTCGCTACCCAAAATCAGCTCTGGATGCTGCTCTGAGGGCATCCCTCTGCCCTTGACTCCTTGCCAGCCATGCCTGGCTGGAAACCTTCCTCCAGATGGAGCAGGCTAAGAAAGGTGTGGAAATGTGAAGAGGAAGGAAATGTGAATGTATGAGCACCCCTAATTGTATGTTTTTGCTGTCATTGAGACTGCTATAAAATGATTAAAATATTGAGTAAAAAATGAGTAAAATATTGTGATTCCTCTCTAATACCTTTTTTCATCCACTTACGCTGGAATACATTTACTGTAAGTCAATTTTTTGTCCGAATGTGACAGGGGCAGATTTTGTTGTTGGTTTTTTTTGTTGTTGTTTTTTTCATTAAAAAGTGATAACAGAAGGTGGTGAGCCATAGGCATGAGTTGCAGTGAAGGCAGAGCTGTGATGTAAGAGGGAAACAGGAATATTTTGTGTGCTGTGATGGGGGCATCACCGAAACTAATTATAACACTTTCAGCCTAAATAGTTTGTCTCCTTGTTAGTTGGATTATAAAGGTCAGATCTTCTGAGAAAGACTTTGATAGAAGAAGGGTTTTGGCTGAGTTTCTTCAGGGAAGCATTGTCCCTGCCAGCCCACTTCACTCTGGGGGAGTGGTGTGGTGGCCATTTGCCCCTCTGCCCACTCCTTCCCACAAAACCTGGCTGGAGATGAAGCAGCAGAGCCTGGAAAAGCAGCTTCTCATTAAAACAACGCCCTCAGCCCCTTGCTTTGATGGGTCAGTGTTACCAGCTCCTGGGATTTCATCCCCCAGCCCAGGCAGTGTGCCCAGAATGGCTGGGGTTCTCTTGCACGAGCTCATATTTCTCCTGCAAGGGCTCATTCTTTCCTTGCAGAATTTTCTAGGGCTCAGTTGGGCTCCAGAGCTTGCTTGCATGCTTATGCCTGTCTGAGGTTCAGGGGAAAGGCAGGCTGGAGCTGCAGGAGGGCAGGACGGATTGACAAAGCTCTGGGTTGGAAAGCTGGCATCAGAGCTGTCGGAGAAATCAGGAGGATGGAAGGAGGCTTTCACTTGGAACTGTGCCTTGGAGGGGCCTTGGGGAATGGGAAGAGGCAACAGGCCAAGCCATGGCACCACAATATAAAAAGGGCATAAAGCCATTGGAGAGCATCCAACACAGGGACACAGAGGATGGGGAAGGGTCTGGAGGGGAAGCCACGTGAGGAGTGACTGTTTTGACTTGGTTTGTTCAGCCTGGAGAAGTAGAGACCAAGGGGAGAGCTCATTGTGGTCCTCAACATCCCCAGGAGGGGCACGCACTGATCTCTTCCCTCCTGTAATCAGTGACAGGATCCAGGGAATGGCCGGGGCTGTGTCAGGGAGGTTCAGGTTGGAAATCAGGAAAAAAAAATCTTTTCCCCAGAGGGTGCTGGCACTGCCCAGGCTCCCCAGGGAGTGGGCACTGCCCCGAGGCTGCCAGAGCTCCAGGACAGCACTGCCAGGGATGGACAGGGTGGGGCTGTTGGGGGGTCTGGGCAGGGCCAGGGCTGGATTCTGGTCCTGGCGGGTCCCTCCAACTCAGCATACTTTGTTGTTGTTGTTGTTGTTATTTATTATTATTTCTGTATTCAGAAATATTTCTATTTCTACGATCCTACAATTCCATGATTCTGTGACAGGAGTGGGGGCCTGCCATGGCTGTAGCAGCTTTCACTAAGCAGCAGAAAGGCCCTGCTAGGAGATCCCAGGACTAGGAATAGTCCAGGTGAAACAGAGGGCACACCTCCCCATTTTCCACTCCATGAGGGGTCCTTATCCATTGCACTCCGAGCTCGGCTGGTCTCCAGTGGGGCACGGGGCTGATCCAGCTGAAGGCTGCGAGATGTCGGGAGCAGGGTCAGCGGTGTGGGGAGCAGGGACAGCGGTGGAGGGAGCAGGGTCAGCGGTGTGGGGAGCAGGGACAGCNGGACAGCGGTGCCGGGAGCAGGGAGAGCGGTGTGGGGAGCAGGGTCAGCGGTGGCCGGAGCAGGGACAGCGGTGCCGGCCGTGTGCCACAGCCCCTGTGGCTGTGTGCAGTGTGCCGCTGCAGCACACGGTGGCACTGCAGGAGCGCGCAACGCTGCGCTGCCCTCGGCGCCTCCGAGCTGCCGGCGATGAGGCGGGCAGGGAGGCTCAGGGGTGCCGCACCCCAAGTTCTGCCCTTCGGGACAGCGCTTTGTGGAGCTGGGGTGCCCTGGGGTGCCCTGGGGCCCGGCGGTGGGCTGGCGGCGCTGGCGGTGCA
>VWZN01011575.1:114939-152795 GCA_013396955.1 Regulus satrapa | reverse complement strand
GGAACACATTTCCCCAGACCACGAGTTCACAAATGGAATTAATGTTTGCAGAAATTTATACAAATTGACAGGAAACCATAATAACTACAAATTTTCAGAAGGCACTCTGTGTTAGCTCTTTGATTAAAGTGCAGTGTTAAAACATATACACTGGTTTTATATCAAGGTTTATATCTAAGATTTAACTTACTGCAGATAAACACAGCTGCTGCAGAGAAATTAAAAGGCTGTGATTCTTTTAAAACTAAAATACTGAATTTTTCCCTCACTCTTCCCTTCTACCTTCTTCCTTTCCTTTCTCCTATATCTTCAGCAACTTCAAAATAAATTCACATAATTAAGCAATTAAAATTACAAGTAAAGTTGGACATCCAGCTTCAATGGTTCTGGTCTGTGCCTCTGCATTGTGATATACTGCATTTAAACAATGATAGAGCTCTGTTTAAAAATAAGTTTTCTACAGCCTCAAATAGCCCTGGATTTTAAAAGTGTTTCTGCAGCCTCCAAACTTAGAAAGGTTTTCAGAAACACAAGGTTCAAAGACTCATCCCAAGTGCTTTGTTTTCTGTGACCTTACAAACCTGTGATACTGCAGAGCCCAGAGAGACCCAGACTACAAAAGGGAGAAAGAGAGTTGAATGAAAGATTCTTCTGGTGATTACAAGCAATTACTATTCTGAAATTATTATTCTGAAGTATTATAGATTAAATGAGTGGCCAAACCACCTTTGGTGATAACCAATTTCTGAGGCTTTATATTAAATTTGAGGGATTAGCTGCTAATTTACAGAATTCACTAACTTCTAAGTGGTCATTGGACTTCTGGTGCACATTTGTGATTCTACTATCCCCAGTGTGAATTAACACAGGCTGACTCTAAGAATAAGTAATGCATTAAAATTTTAGAAAAAAGACAATAGTAAAGGAAAATAAACTCAGGAAATACCTCCAAAGTCCCACACATTTAATATAAGCTCCTTCTTCATTTTGCCTTTCCCTTGAATGATCCAGTCTTTTACATCAATGCCTACTGTAGCTTTTGGAGAGCCCAATTCTGTTCGTTTGCTTTTCATTAGTTGCTGTAGCAGGGTAGTTTTCCCACTGCCAGTGTTTCCAACAATCATGAGCTTCATTCTGTTATAAGGCACAGCTTTCTTCAGTCGCTGTTGAAGAAATCTGGTAGAAAAAAGTTTGCAAAACTCACAGAAATGTATAATAGAGAAAAAGACCAACAGAATTCAAGAACAAAGAAACATCTAGAACCATACAATTTTCTTCAAATTTTCAGTGTCTGTTTGATATTACTGTTCTTTTAACTGTCAACCTAAATTTCTGATTTGAAAGCTAAAGTTTAATTAAAAATTTTTTTTTTGGTTGTTTTGTAATTATTTGAAACTTGTGCTCCATGCAGTGCACTGGGGAATGCAGTAAACATATGACAAATAACTGTTAAGCACCATTTATTGCACAGTTTATAGAAGCATCAAATTCAAGAGGTAATACTAGTATGGTCTAAACCACTTAAATCTATTTTATCTGTGCGTGTTGATATCACAACCTTCCACAGAGCAGCCTGCTGGATTTCAATGCCAAACCAGCATGTTTTTTCAAAACTGCTTTTTATTCTCTCAATGCTTACTGCAAATCCCAAGAAAGCAAACCAGGAATATTTAAGAACAACAGAGCAACAAACCTGATAATGTCTCTGGCTTTGCATCCCACATGCTTGAAGTCTAAATTAAGATGGAGTCCTTCCAAAGGAAGATCCCAGACTTTGGACAGTCTTCCCATTTCATCAGGAAAGAACCTCAAATCCGGATTATGACTTACATCCAGAGAAGTCAAGTTCTCTAGGAAGCCAATCTGTGGAGGAATCTAAATAAAAGAAAATTTAATGGGCAATTAAATGTCAAAAAACATGAGGAACATGAATACATTAGTTCTTTAACTGAACTAGATATTATTTTTACTGCTGTAGTTCATTTTCTTAATAAACAAACCTAATATTACTTAGTAAGAGAGAAAACACCTTATAAGAAATTCAGTATACAAACTGATTATATGACACATTCCAGGCAGAAAAGCAGAACAGAATATAGTGATTTTCCTTCAAGTGAGTATTATTTGGACTTATATACCATTTCACTAATACAGTGTACAATGGTATGAGAGGTGACATGAAAATCAAATGAACATTGATAAATCACATTCAACTGGAAAGCAATTGAATTTTCTTTAGGAAGAATCTTACACTTTACCTCCTTTAACTTGTTGTGGGAGAGGTGTAGCTTTTCTAGTCTAGACCATGCACATGCCTTTTCACTCAAGTCCAAGACATCTATTTGATTATGATTAAATAACAGCTCCCTTAAATTTAGTGATTTCCAGTGCATTGGTCCGGGCAGGCTTACAATCTTGTTTTGGCTTAAATCTACTGATCGCAAACTAAAACCAGGAAAATAAAAAAGAGAGAAGTTAGCCAATGACAAAAGAAAAACCCCAACTGGGTTAGCTGGGACCAAATCCGTATTAATTTTTAATAAACAAGTGGATTAGCTATCAGAAGAGATGGTTTTCTGACTGAGATACAAATACAAGTAGATATGTTTGCAAATACATGTATGTGCAGAGATTACATAGCTCACCCACACCTATTGGACAACTATGCTGTTTATGTTACTATCAAACATGAAGCACACAACTGCATGTAAAACCTTCTTGATTTGTCTGAGCTGGGAGATGTAGAATCTGAAAACTGAGTTTTCTTTCAACACATCCATTAAATCTGCTGCTGTGAATTTTAGCATGCGGAAATTGTGCAATAACATGTTCATTTCATTAATATAAATTCCCAAATCTGTGGATCTGCTTTCTCTATGGTGCTATCAGCACTCTCATCTTCCCACACCTTCCAAGCACTCCCTCCCCAAACTAATTCTAGTGGTCTGATAAGGTTGGCAACTTCTATAAAAGAAGCAGAAGTCAAATTTTCACATAAGTAATGCTTTGAGGGTGTAGCAAAATAAATGTCACATGCATCTTTATCACAACTCCTTCTAGAGGAAGTGTTTTTCTTTGAGAATAAGTATCTCATGTTATTTGGGAAGTGAAAAACTAATTCTCAGTCTTGTGCAAAACCATTCTCAGACTTATGCAAAAGTCTGCAGAACTCAAAAAGGAAAAATTGCTGATATTTTTTATTGTTGGGTCCAAGGAAATATGAGATTAATTCTAGTATCCTCAGCAAAATTGTCAGCTTCAGGTGCCAAGTAATGTATTTTCAACAATAGCAAATTGAATCTGAGGAACAGAATTTTTCAGAATTATGAAGAAAATGGGACTAATTGGTCTTCAATTTCAAAGCTACCAACTTCTAGATTTAACCAGTGAGGATTCCCAGAAAAATCAGTAAACCATGCAGAATTTTCAGCTTAACAATCTTGTCATCAGATTTTCTTTATCAAGAACTTGACATTAACATAAATGAATAAAAGAGTAACTTACTGTGGTAGAAGAAGAATTGATTCTGGAACATTAATAAAACAATTCTGGGATAACTTTAAACTTGTTATGCTGGATGACAAGTCAGGTATTTTTTCTAGAGCAGAAAAAAGAGGATAATCCTATGATTTAAATTATTTTTAAGACTGGAGTTTAGACAGACTAAAAGGTCTATCATTTTTACACAAAGGTATCACCTACCAAAGGCAGAGTTCCAGTCCATTTTTAAAAAAGCTATTAAAAAACTAAACTCTCAAAATTAATTAATATATTGGTCTTTAACAAATGACACATTGTTATCCTTCATCTTCTAGTAGCATTGAACACTAAAATAGTCTTAAACTTTTTTGTACTACAGGTATACTTGTACTGCAAGTATGCAAAAGATTCCCATGGGACTAGGATTTGTTGGATCTTATTCACACATTTTTTCTTACAAAAGTGAGTCTAGTGGTTCAGCTGTGTTTAATGCAATTCTAAGAGCTACCTTCTGAAATAATGTGACAATAATTTCTAAATGGAAGATTTTATGTCTTGAAGAAAGAATGAATTCTAACAGTAAGTTATGGACTCTCACAGTATGATTGAAAATCTAATTTGCATAAATAAAGTGATTTTGACACCTTTGCAAAAGATATGCTAAGCCACTGACACATACTGTGGATGGACTCAGTTCAGTTCCTTAACACTGGGTTCTAGTGAAGGGGATCTGCCCTGTGCTACCTGAGCTGTCTGCACAAGGTTTAAAGATAAAACACAGGAGTGATGGAAGATCTGACTTTTCTGGACCAGCTGTATGCCCAGGGGGATGATTCAGGGCATCTCAAATGACATCTGCAAACAGGCAACTGAACCAAACATTCTCTCTTGTTCTGAAGATAATGCTGGATATAGTGTGGTAAATATTTAATCATAGCATCATTTAGGTTGGAAAAGACATCTAAGACCATTGTGCCCAACCACTGACCCTGCACTGCCAAGACCACCACTAAATGTCTAAAGGCCACAGTCACGTCTTTTAAACACTTCCAGAGATGGTGACTCAACCACTTCTCTGTGCAGATTGTTCCAGTGCTTCTTTCAGTGAAGAATTTTTCCCTAATACCAAACTAACCTCCCCAGGCACAACTTGAGGCCATTTTGTCTCGTCCTATTGACTGTTTCTTGGGAGAAGAGACTGACCCCCACCTGGCTGCAGCCTCACTTCAGGCAGCTGTAGAGAGTGCTAAGGTTCCCCTGATGCTCCCCATCACACTTGTGCTCCAGACCCTTCACCAGCTCTCTGCCCTTCTTTGGATTCACTCCAGCACCTCAACATCTTCCTTGCAGTGAGTTACCCAAAGCTGAACACATGATTTGAGGTGTGGCCTCAGCAGTGCTGAGTAATCACTGCCCTGTGGCCCTGCTGGCCACACAATTGCTGGCACAAGCCAGGAATCATCCATGTATTACACTACAGTATTAAACCTATATTGGCACTAGATTTGCAAGCTAAATCTGAATGATTTTCTCTTCTTTGAACCTTCCTCAACAGTGTGTACAATCTCGAGTACACTCAATCCCTTTTACAGCATCCACTCCAAATGTAGGAACAAGATGAGTTTGGTGAGTCAGATCGAATGACTGGAAGCAGATTCTACACTTCAGTGACCAAAAGCTGATGCTTAGGAAACTGTATAAACAATGACAAGTACATGTGGTATTACTCTTTTCTGCTCTCTCAAGACTCCAAACGTTGGTGGCAGAATTTTGTGACTTGGAACAGTTTCTAGAAGGTGAATCCTATTTTCACAGATACTTACCAAGAACATTGATCCTGGCATTGAACTGCTCCAGTTTTGTACAGCCCATGAAGAAATTCTCAGCAAGGGATGAAATATTGTTCTTACTAATGTTTAAAATTTTCAGGTCTTTCAAGCATAGGGGTGAACATAAGGATGAAATTTTGTTCCTATGATAACAACAAGAAAAAAGACAATCCATGTTTTATTTAGAAGCTATTAGGTAAAAGGTAAAAGTAGCGTTATCTAACAAAGGCATCCTAATCAGTAAAACAAAAAGAAAACTTTATCTACATAAAGACTGGCCAGTCAGCAAAAACACTAGTACATGTGGCAACATGGAATAACATGACTGATGTTAAGATCAGCTTAATTGTCAACATATATTGCAAGGTTTAATTTTCTGATTACATACTGGAGCTCATTCCCACATAAAGAGGATTTGTGAGAGATTTTGTATATTAAAAATAGGTGTTTGTAATGTTGTAATTACAGAATTACTAACAAACTAAACATTTATTAAAAAAAGGATTCTGGTATGGAATGCAATTCAGAATGAGTATATAATTTTATATAATGTATTCTGGGGAGAAGAACACTGGAAAGAGGAAGAGAAAGATCCTGAAAATAAAAGATTCATCCACTGTTTTGCCAGGGTAGTATTACTTACAAAGTTCACCATCTTATTTAGCACAAACTGTAGAAGGTAAATGAGACAGTCTCTGCAGTTTAGAGAGCTATCACCAATTCCAATCTTAAGAATTCCACATAGGTATTAATTACCTCACTAAGAAACATGAGGATAACTGCTGGCAAACAAAAAGCTGCACATTTTATTTTTTTCTGTCATTTAAAACATATCCATATCAAGACCTAAAATTACATTACTATTGCTTCCAGAAAAGCTTCTATGCATATGAACTACAGTGGAAACTGTATCATGTATACAGAACACCTAGTTGAATATGTTAGATTACACAGCTCTGTGGATTAATATTAATAGTATGGTATCAGAAAAAAACTGAACTACAACGTATTTAGTATGTTAATGAAACAGCAACACTTTGCAATCCAAGTAGGAAAATTGTAGCAATTTCACATTTGGAAGAGAATGTCAGTGTTTCACCTGTGACTAAAAAATCCTTTCCATACTGTAAGAATCATCATTCTGCATGACAAATCTATTATTTCCTACTATGTTTGTTATGCTACAGCCCATTTACTCATGGCTACTCACCCTTCCAGCAAGAGCTGCTCCAGATTTTCAGCAACACTTGTAAGAAATTCAGGAGTGCACACCAACTGATTGTATGAAAGGTTAAGTTGCTTTAGAGTTGGACACCTAAGGCACGGATCCAAAGCAAAGGAAGGTCCAATGTCATTTCGTGAAATATCAAGATTTGCAATGCAATTCATTTTCAGTAAGTAAGTTGGGAAAGAAGTAAATCGGTTACTGTGCAAATCCAGGTAAGTCAAACATTTCAAGTTCTGAAAGAAAAAGATAATTTGTTTGTAGACAGTTAAAAGAAAATATGAATTTATATGTTTGTAGTTGAGTTATATTTTTATACAAATTATTAATTAATTTATATTTATCTCACATGGAAAAGTTGCAAAAAATAGCAATCATACCAGAGTAACATATAATATTTCTATGAAAAAATAAAGTATAGGGCATTATTCAAAAACAATTAGCTCCATTTAATAAAATTTAAGATATTAATTGCCTGCAGTTCTCTGTTCCATTGCCATTATTATGCTACGTAATATCACAGATCTTAAAGCCATCCTCTGCAGTAAATGACTTTAAACAATCCCATGAAAACACTTTTATTTCTAATGAACATGCATCCACTGAATAAAAGTTCAGTAAATGTATGAGGCATGCCAAAATATACACCCATATTCTTGAGTAATATTGCAATGGATACATTACTAAAATATCTATGGATTATATTACTAGAGATCAGCACTTTATTTTAATTAATTTCAACTTGTGTTACATGAAATTATGCAGAATTACTTCACACAGTTGTTCTGGAATGTTTGTAAGAGCATTTTGGTGGAGCTCCAGTTTCTCAAGGTGTTCCAGATGACTAGTTAAGCAGCTATTCTGGCTGATGGCATCAATGTTCTCCAGTTCATTTGATGAAAGATCTAATGATTTAATATATTCTTTCTCTGAGATCAATGACGAAAGACTGTCCGATGGTCTTATAAGTGATGACAATTTTGAGACGCCTTCTATTAAAACAAAAATGTGAAAATACCATTATTTCATTTACTGCTTAAGTAACATTACGATCATTTAGCTTGGGATCTAAAGATGGAGAGGAGAGTGAAGGTTTACATATTGATTAAGATCCAAATCCATGAAGAATTCTATTAAGACAAAGAAATTTATAAAACAGTAGGGAAGGGGAAGAGGTGAATGTTTATGGACTGCACAACAGAAAGAGCTTTTGAAAGCTACTAAGAGCACTCATGAAATTCCATTGCCTACATAAATTATTTTTGTAGCCCAAGAAATAAAAATTTCTATATATGCATTATTTGTACTTCACTGTAGTATTTCCAAAACATATCCTCTTCTTAAACAAATATATAATCTGTCTCAAATCTTTGCATGCTATGTGAAAGCATTAAGGATGCAAAATCTGTTATATACCTTAAATTGTATAGTTTACTTACTGGGGGATTCATCTGAGAGCAACAATTTTCGTCTTTGTTTCATTAATGGTTCATAATCTGAGCCGGGTCCCTGCAAAATCCAAGGAAAAAAGCATTGAGGAACATACGGATGTTCTGAAATCATCCAAACTGAGTAAAACTCTTTATTGGGATTACTTTTTAATCAGAGCTTATAGGGAGAAAACAAAAGAACTATACACCAGAACTCAAAATAACAAAAGGTCACATCTTCATGAAACATATTGATCCATGCAATATGAAAGAATGGTAGATTTAAAGTGAAATGGAAGTAGTGGATTTCTGGCAACCGAAAATGAATTTGACTGACTTGGACTCCACCAACTTGTCCTCTTATGTCCTCTTAGGGAATCAGCCTCTCTCCATGGATCATTACTGAAGATCAGCTTCACTAAGGGGAAGTTAAGTCTTTGTGAATAGGCCCCTGATCCCTCTATTTCTATTTGAACACCAGACTGGAAATTTGAATATTTCAAAAGGGTGTCGACTTTTTATTGATCACAAATTTTTTCTGACATAAACTCATCCATACAATGCACCACAACTGAAGGAAACATTGAATGGCAACAGTAAGACAAAACCCATATGGTTACATGACCTTTCCTAACACTTGATTATTAACAATTTTGGAGTAAGCTATGTAGATGGACTGAGAATGAGCATGGAATGAGCATGGATCTGACTTACCACAGAGTAGGAATGTCGCATCAAAGTAGGAGAACCTCTCTGACATGCCATTTCCCTACAATATAAATCAGCAACTGCAATGGAATTGGACTTCTTTTTTGTAAAAAGTGAACCTTCACTTCCTTGAACACGGGAACAGAAATAGGTAAGAAAATGTGTTTAAAGATGAGGCTCAGAATTCAACTGTAATAGAGACACTGACATACAAAGAAAAGATGAATTTCAAAAGCAACAATACTGGCAGGATCTCACAGGTCAATGCTGTGTGCAACAGGCCAAAAATGCTGTCAGTGTGCTTTAGAGCAGAGGGGCCATACTCACATGACAGTCTTCAAGAAGGACCTGCGGGTGATTGCAGGACCTGCACTGATGATTTATGGCATGAAATTTCCATTGGGTTGGGATTATTATACATGTTTCATAGCACATCCTTCTGCTACTTCAGTGCACATAACTTTTTAAAATAGAAAAGGGTTGTATTTCAATAGATAAATTTGCACTCCCACGTTTATTGAGAATGAAACATCAAATGCCACTCTGGATGTGGTGATGTAGGAGACATTTTGTGTCATTATCTGGGGACATTTGATGTCCCTCTTCTCAAAGCTACTTTTACAACTCCTAAAATCACTCCCACATGTTTTTATGATAACAACTTTTCTACATAGGGCAACAAGAAGACCTACAGAAATTAAAAGTGGCACTGAATGATACAAAGAAAAAAAGCAAAGCAGAATCAAAAAGTTCCTTATAATTCTCTGATTACAAAATTAAAATTCTTCACCTGTTATGATTTTAAGTAACCAGCTGTTCTAAAAAAAGAGCAACATTTGAACAACAAAAAATAGACATTAAAAATTAAGGCTACTTTCATTATTAGGTTGCTGATATTATAGACAGAAAGGCTGTCTTTCTGTAAGTTAAAGGCATTCAAATGGTTACAAAGAATGGTGTTGGGCTGGACATAAACCTGTCATTTACACTTTCTGATCAACTAGTTACCTTCTGATCTACTAGTTATAGGGTTTTGTTTCACCAACTTTATTTGTTAATATTACAGTCCTCTGTAACAGATCTGGTTGTATGAACTTCATTTGCAGGCTACCCAGGGAACAGAGGGGTGTCTAGATCACAGTACCCCTGACTTCATGATGAGACAAACTGGGCTCTTGAAGCATTTGCTTTTTGTCATAGACTATAAAAGCAGCTCAGAAACAGAGTCAAAAGCTAAATTCAGCTGCAAGAATCTTTCTCTCTACAAAAAAACTGAAGGCATGACAAACTAATTCTAAATGTATAATTGAATAAAATTCTTCGAGGTTTTAGGTTTATAGATGAAGCACATATTCATCATAAACTATTTTTTCAATCTTATCCCCAAAAAATTTTAGATATAAGTTTTTTTCTTCATGGGAGGTGTTAAGTCTCAAATACAAGTAAACAATTGATTTATGGCTATATATAAGCCAAGTACATCCGATTTGGATTATTAAAAAAAAAAGCAAAGAAAAACAATTACCTTCACTATCAATATCATCACTCAAAGGAAAAATACTGTCCACTAATGAGTCAGGTATGAAATTCCAGTCATAGTTTCTCTCCACTCCATCTTCAGACAAGTTTGGATCAGAGGAGGCTCTTGATCTATCCTCTGAAATGTTCTTCGTCTGGAATTTGAGCACCATCCTTGCCAGTGCAGAACCTGCATCTGTATGTACAAGAAATGGAAAAGATAAAGTAATCTCCAAGAAACACAAGAAGCTTCAAAAAAGTAAGAGAAATAACTTGATTTATTTTCAAATTTTGCCAAACTTTCTAGAGCAAGCTGAATGCTATGAAGAGATTCTTAACTGAAGGTCTTGACCTTCAACACATTCATCACGTAAGAAGAAATGGACACATTTTGTACAGCAATTTCTCTATATACTCACTCTGTTTTCTTGTTTGAGTAAGTTTATCTGGGAACAAAGGAATGAGCCAGGAAGGCTCTAATCTGCCAAAACCAAATCCTCCAAGGCATATACTGCTGTTGGTGATATCAAGGCTGAGCTTCTTTAAAAGCAAGCTGATGATTTGGCTATCTCCTCTCCTTATACTGATGGTCAAAGCACTCCGAACATCCTGCTCTCGAGCACCATTGGCTAATAACAATTCCACCAATTTAGGATTATTTCCTTTCTCACAAACCTAATAGAGAAAAGCAATTAAAACAAACCAACAATATGAAGCATTCAAGTAACAGCTCAGACTGCATTAAGATCTCGTCCCAAATTCAGAGCGACTGCATTTTAATGATTGTGTCTCTTTCTCAATCACGCAATTCCTTACTCTTTGGAGCACATGCCTGAGGAATCTGTGTACCTGCAGTTCCCACTTTCATGAAGGCTTTGCCCAAATATATCAAATGCCTTAGATCTGCAATTGTAAGTTTTGTCATGAGTGCACACAATGTTCAGGCAGAAAGGAATAGTAATTTATCTCATCTGGTTTTTGCATGTGGTCTATTGCAACTCCATTTATTTATCTGTTTAGAGAAAAACAGACAATTAGGGGTTATCGTGGGATATTTAAAGAACAGGGAACAAGAGTCTGTCTCATCAAGCCTTGCCTAATGATGGTGAGCTCAGCTCTACTGGCTTGAGCTCACCTGAAAACAGGGTGTAGCCAGGTAGAGACTGGCCACTTCTCCCAGGCAAGCAGTGACAGGACAAGAGGACACAGCCTCAAGCTGCTCCAGGGTAGGTTCAGGCTGGACATCTGGAAGAATTTCTTCACTGACAGGGTGCTTAAGCATTGAAACCCTAAATGGTGGAGTTCCCACCTCTGGAAGGGTCCAAGAAACAACTGGATGTGGCACTTAGTGCTCTGGCTTAGTTGACAAGGTCATGTTCAGCCAAAATTTGGACTTCACTATCATGGAGTTTCTATGCTTCAGTCAGCTCCTCCCAATCTCCAAGCTTGCATTGCTACATAGACCAGTTGCTGATTGTGAATATTAACAATATTTTCTAGAAATACTTTCAGTTATTTTAGTAGGTCCACTGTGGTTTCTAACATTGATTTGCCTACTCTGCATTCTATGAATGGATGGTCAGTTTCAAACCTAGCTGTGCTTTGTCACCCAGACACTTCCACCAGCAGAACTGAACACTTCCTAATGCCCTTCAGGCAGTGTTGGTGGGTTCTCTCAGCCTATTGAAAACTTCAGCATTGAACCAAAATAAAGAAATGCTTATGCATATCACTTAAAAAAAAAAATTAAAGATGGTCAGAGTTAGCAAGAAGCACTTGTAGGCATGTGGGAGCAGCCTCTCTGTTCTGTGTTCTGACAAAGAAATATTTAAATGACAACAGAAAGGAACCCAAAACCACAAAAATTTAAGCAATGAAATTGTAAATATATTTCCATGTATTACCTGATATATCAAAGAGTTTGTCTTTGTCTTCTTATTAATATCAGCTCCCAGGAGAAGTAAACATTCAGCCATAATACTATTGTACTCCATACATGCTTTTTCTAGCATCGTATTTTTTAAATCATCATTTTCAGCTATTTTAGCAAAACACTTACAACACAGGCTTTGAAACTGAACAGGAAGACAAACAATAAAAGTTAGGACAAAAAAGCACCAACATTTTTTAGCTGTGGAACTGTCAGAGAAAGAAGATACCTGTTGATCTCGTTGGTCAGTGAAACACATTGACATCTGGTAGAAAATGACTGTGTCAAATGATTCATTTACCAGCAGCTTTGCAAAGCAAGGTGACAAACCAAGAATCGCCAGGATTGCATGAAATCCCTAAGAACACAATGACAACATTGAAAGAAGGACAGTGTTAAAAAGTGTCACTTTAAGACAGGTCACGCAACAAAATCGAATTTCAACCACAAGATTAATGCTTTAATTTTTCTGTCTTACTTTTAAACATGCAATAGTTAAAAAATAAGAGAAGTATGGGAGAGAAGGCAGAAATAGCGGGTGTCTCTGTTTATACAGCTGCAGTTTCATGCTTGTTTAGCTGACCCACCTAAACAGACATTAACTGAGGCTTTGAAAAGTCAAATATGCACCATAATATCTGACAACATGCTGCCTGGCAGTGACAAATGTGCTTGTGATTTCCTGAAAATGTAAAGAGGAAACAATCTACTTCTAAGGATATGAAATGAAGACACATCCCCTGTTCCAGTGTGTTGCTCTCTCATCCCTGAATTTGAAAAGAACTATTAGACTAAATGAAAAAATGAACAGATATATTTAAAAACTAAGAAGAAATACAAAATTGTCCCATGAGTCTGCAAGTAAAGTTCTCCAAAAGGGTGAAGTGGGTAAATTACAGACTTCTTGTCCAAACCAAATTGAAATTAAATCACTTAAAGTAACTTCCTTATTCCAGCACATCAATGTATTTCTACATTGGTTGCTAAGCTAAATGTGAAAACGCTGGGGGAAAAACAGTGGCAAATAAGGGAGGCTGTACTTGCAATATTTTCATGGTCATCTGAAAGAGAAACAGAGAAACTCTCACAGAAAGCTGATGTCACATGCAAGCTCCATTCCACTAGAAAAATGAAACTAGTAACAAACAGGGAAAACTTCATAAGCAGAGGAAAAAACTTTACATAAGATTAAGTGTGTGCTCACAAAGAATTCTTCTTCCATATACACATCTGGGGCCAAAGTCTGATAGTATTACAGTAATATTTTTCTCAAATACAGCATTCCTACACCAAGTTCATTCCTGGCAACAAGGCTGGGAACTAAGGTATCTTCTATGACTTCTCAAAGAAGGGCAATTAGCTCTCAAATGATGATTACTTCATGAAATGATTACAGATTGACAGAACCATGGGTCATGACTGAGAATTTGTTCTAGTTTGCAGATCTCAGAAGCTTTAAATAAACACAACTTATGCTTACACATTCTGGATTGAATATATGCCTCCAAGAAAACCATCTCTACAACAATTGTCTGAGTTTAACTTCAAAGGTTTATACTAATCTAGTATAATTTCAATAAAATCAAGTAAGTAAAATACAGAATTATACTTCCAATATAACTATATTAAAATCATTTTCTATGGTCTGGAGTTTTTTCTCATCTTTATAGACAAATGACACATACATGCATCTGGATTTCAGTGACTTCTTTAAATCGTCGCAGAGTAGAAACCAGAACTGCTGCCAGGACATGCATAGTTGCAATACACAAACTCTTCTTTGTAATCAAAGAGCGTAAAAGACTCAATCCCAAACACTGTATGTCTAGAAGAAAAATAAACACCATTCAGACACTGATAATTCAGACATTCTGAGTGGAATAAACCCATGATTTGAGCAGTCTTTTAGTAACATTCCATGAAATCACTTGCACAAGCTATTACTGGGCTAGGCATAACTACAACGTGGGTGAATCTGAGGACTGTGCAGCACTGCAGCCTTCTCTTGCCATGCAACCTACATCACATCCAGCACAGCAGAGAGCAACAGAGCTGTTACAAACCCTCCTAGCACACCATTCCCGTTCTGCTAACAAAACACCTTTCCTACCTTGCTCATCTGGATACATCTGCAGGGTGTGAAGCACAGTGTCGGTAGCTCCTTGCTGGGTTAAAATTTCTAGTGCACCAGTGCACTCAGCTACAGAACCAAGTAGTTTTAATCCACACTTCTGAATGCTAGGATTTCCAATAAACTAATGGAGAAAGGAAGATAAAATCAGATCAAGATTGTTCTGCTTACAATGGCAACAGAAGAGTTGCTTGTTCTTAAAGCGAATGTTGCTCTTAAGTATGTGAAACTACAGCTGATGTGACACTAACAACAATTACAATTCCAAAACTATTTTATCAACCATCAGTTTTAGGTGCTCTTAACTTTCCCAGATTTTCACCTTAGATTCTGAAAATATTCCCTAGCTACATTTCTGGTGAAAACTTGGATTTTTTTCTCCGTCAAATTCTCATTGATAAGTTTACATCATTTTTCTAGGTCAAGCAGAGGGAGAAAATGCACTTCCTTTGTGATTAAAAAGGAAAAAATATGTGTGGTTTCTTTTGTTTGTTTGTTTTCGAGAACTGGGACAATTGATAAACATTCTGGCAAGTGAAAAAATATGAAAAGAAAAAGATATGNGAGAAAATGCACTTCCTTTGTGATTAAAAAAGAAAAAAATATGTGTGGTTTCTTTTGTTTGTTTGTTTTCGAGAACTGGGACAATTGATAAACATTCTGGCAAGTGAAAAAATATGAAAAGAAAAAGATATGAAGCAACATACAACACCCCCCCCTTTTAGATGGAGGAAACCTAGATGAGGCCTACATCTGAAAGTATCACAGCCATCACAAATCTGCAAAATCATTGCATTGGAGTCATGTCCATCCTTCTCCTTATTCTGTCTCTAGTTTTTAATTCAATGTGTCAATTCCTAGCCCTTCTGGCTGATATTGTAGTACCCCAAACCACAAACCAGCTGCACTGGAAAATGCTATCAGGATGATCACAAAATACTGAAGACCTTCTGAAGCAACAATTATTTTTTACCTCCTCTGTATTTGTACCTCCTCCTATTAGCTCTTATACCTGATATCTTCAGGTTGAGATGTCCTTTAGAAACTTTAGAACTATTTCACTGATATATTGCTTGCTCTGACTTCTATAATAAACGTAAGAGACATAAATTTCCTTGACTGAATATTTTTGGCAAGCTTAAAATTCCTGAGAGGGACTTCTAAAAAATTAGGAATTGCTAGATTCTGAGTGTGGTCATGTGAACCTTGAAAACTTTGCAGAGATTGGATTCTTCTGAAGACCATGAAGTTAAACATTCCTGATCACTAGGATTTAAGGTTAATTTGCTGTGTAAAGTTCCCAGTTTTTCCTTTGCATAGTCTGAGTCTGCTTCAGCCTTTCATTTTTCAGCTTCTCCTTCAAGGCATTGTGATCATTCTATTTATAGTGACAGGAAAAAGTTGAACAGTGAAAAGAATGCAGACAATGGAGTTGTCCACTTAATTCTATGTGTAGATGAGGTGTAAGCATTTGTAGACTTTTCATATATACACTAGTCTGTTTTAAGTAAAAAAAAAACCCAAAAAACCAAACAAACTGTATTCTTAAAAAAACCCTAGCTTTTATTTAAATAAATATCCTTTGGAATTACCGTATAAAGAATCATCCAATACACTCCAGAAAAGAAAGTAAGTAAAAACTCTAAAAGATTCATGAAACTTGGGAGTTAAGATTAATTCTATCAAATCAGTACAAAAATTAATGCAGAACTAAAACTTACAAATTGTTTACCATTTCAAGTGTAAAATAATGACAAAATCCATTAGAATAAAGTTTTAACTATACCCTGTTTAAAGCATTGAGCACCAATGAGTGAGTTCCCTCCAACAGACACTGGCTTTTAATGACTTTTCCTGTAAGTGCAAAAGCAGCATCTCCCACATCTCTGGAAGAACCATTCTGGTGTTCATTCTTTGTACCTGCAACAACGGAGAACAGCCTTCCTCAGAACAGCAGATTTCATATTCTCCCCATCATTAACCCAATAATACAATCTAACAATCAAATGAACACGGAGGTGACTCAGAGAGCATATTTCAGATCTTACAGTACTTTCAGAACCCGTATTGCAGAGACTGGAATCCCTCCAGATTTACACTGTAAAGTGAGTACATTGTGTTTGAAAAGAAAATTTCACCACATATTTGCTCACTGCTTACTATGAAAATACAAAATCATTCCAAAGAACCTGTTCTAAGGTACATTGCAATTATTACTTTTATGAGTCATGGAGTTTCCTGATACCTACTTCAGAATGCCTCTTCCTTCTGGTAAGGAGACACTATAGGGAAGCTATAAACTACTTGTTCTTGCTCACTTGGCAGCACATCATAGGAGAAATTCTGCACACAGATGACATTAAGTGGAATGTGAGCGTATACAAAAACAACCCAAAGAAAGGTCTTTCAGATTTACCCTTCTCGCAGCTTTTGGCACTTGCAGTCAAGTGCCACTACAGAAAGTACCCAGAGATCCTTTCAAAGTCACTTCAGCATTCATATGTATTGTGATTACTATTTTTCCCATGAATTACTTTTTTATTCCCTAATTAACCTTCAAGTTCCAACATCCTACTGTCGCTCTCTGTGTTTGATTACACTTCAGAAAGGCCTCACTTCCAGGATACTGGTAAGTAAAGTGCCTCACAACTGTTCTCTGCTATGTACAGAACAGCAGTAACTTTTTGAAGTCCCATTAAGGAGGACTAGAATTCAGCTATCTGACTATTCTGTGATTTGCTGCATGCCTTTGGATGACTTACTGGGCATCATGAAGTGTAAAAGGACTCGAAGTGCTTCCAGTTGTACAGAGAGTGATTTTTCATGTTTCCTCATGGCTTTTACAACTTCGGATACTGCTACTGTCATTACATCCAGATGAGGGAAACTGAAAATAATTTTTATAAAATAAATAAAAAGAATGCATTCCTAAATTTTACATTTATTTGTCCTTAATTAAGAGTGTGATAACCCTTTGGAACACTAAATCTGAAACATAAATTAAACTGTGGTACTTTTCTTCATCATAGCAAATTATTTTCATGCCATTCCATTAATCCAGTCTATGTAAATAATTGCATCCTAGCCAACAATAAAGTAGTATTAACCAAGTGCTATTTTAATCATCAGAGGTGATTTTTGTGGGAAATTTCTTCTCTCTCAATGCAATTCAGTGTGGCTAAGAGGAGGGGAGACCACCCAGAAATTGTCTCTTTGAATCTCACTGCTCAAGAACCATGAAGGGAAGAACATGGGTAAAAAAACAAACACCCACTTGGGCATTTGACTACAGGGCTTACAAAATTCCATGTCTTAAACAGCCTGTCAGTCAACAATTTAAATGTAATCACTCATGGCACAGAATCTCAAAACCCTTCACCACGCAAGTTGACATGCATTTCTGATTTTATTACCTTCCTTCAAAAACATGATTCAGAATCCTGCAGGCACTTTCAACCACTTCAGGAGAATGTGGATGTTTCCTCATTATATCCAAAACATTCATATGTATGCCTTTTGCCAGAAGTGTCTTCCTAATATTTACTGAAACACAAAACAGCAAGCATCCTGTAAGTAAATCTTTCTTTCTTTGTAATTCTCAAAACCAAGTATTTTCCCTCCTTTTTTTTTCCCCCAATGTTTTCGCCTCACCAAACTGACATTCTAGTATAAATTAAAATGGGAAACAATTTAAGCTGAAGCTGACTACTGTTTGCATAGCTTAACCAAACACATAAGAATTTCTGACTGTCTAATGAGTTTCTATACATCTGCTATTTTTACTTAGGTAAAGTTAACATATGGGAAGGAGAATGTATAACCTTACTTATATTTTCAGAAATGTTTATTCTTAAGCTTTTTCCTTGTAATTGCATTCTGTGATCATGTAGGAAAGCTATAGCTTAAAACTTTGAAAAACCTTCTAACTTCCAAAATTAAACTTCAAAAATGAACTTCTATTTATTCATTCTATTTACTTTGCTAACTCATTTTTTGCAAATTCAAATATCCAATCAAATGTTGCAGCTATAACTGTAACTAATAAAAATTTGAACATTTTAATTAAAATTATCATAGTAACTACTACCAAATCTTGTTATTCCCAGTTCAGTACACCCATTTCAGATGGTTAATTCAAGCAATACTGCATTATGCCAGAAGGTTTTACTAAGCTTCTTTATGCTATCATTTTTGCTGTAAGCACATTCATTCACGAGGAAAAAATGAATAATAATTTTTTAAAAACCAAGAAAAACTTGCTTTAGATTTCTAAAAGGCATCAGAGGTCCACTTGTCAGTAATATGTTATGAAAGTACCTGGTATATGACAATAGTATGCATACACTTATGAGATGTATTTCTCAGTATAGATACATATTGATCTCATAAATAATTATAAAGCCTCTCATGTGTTAGGTTTTATGTACTTGGATAGCTCAATAAACTGGTTATAAAACAATACTTTCCCACCTGGAGAATGGTAATTAACTGCTAGGATTTTTCTTCCTATCTAGCCAGTGGTTTTCATTCTGCAGTCTTAAGATCCAAAACCATTTCAAAATTGAAAAAAGCTAGGAAACCATATTAGGGACACGATCAGGAGTAAAGTAATCTTGAAAACTGTCATGCACATGCTTGAGTTTCTACACAATTTGATCCACTGAAGTCAACAGGACTGTGTTAAGCAAGCAAGTGGTTCTTATTCATGTGATTTTTCAACAAATGCTGCTCTTGACGAAATTCAAACATGTGATAAATATTGAAACAAGCATACAAAGAGTGCACACTTCTTTATGTCTCCTGCTCCAAAAAGTAGCAATTGCAACACATAAACTGGCAGAGAGCTCTTTATTTCCTCATAGTTTTTGATACTAGCCAACAATAACTTTTTCAAAGCCAGGAACAAACTTCCTACTTATCACAACAACGTAATATTCTAACCACAGGGAATATTGTATTCATTCAACAGTACACTAAATTCTCTTTAATATTTTTGCCATAGCTTTCTGCTGAATGAGAAAGAAAAGATAATTAAAGTCCCTTACCATTTTGTTGTGACAAAATTGCCAAGGTACTAGCAGCTGCTTGAAACACTTCTTTTGAAGAAGAGTGCATCAGCATGGAGAGCATCACTGCTCTGTCTATTGGGAACCTTTCAGAGAGAAACAAACCACTGCTATTACAGCAGTTACTTCATAACGGCAGTTCAGTTTCTTAAAAAGGTCTTGCATAACATAATGGAAATTTCAGGTAATTGCTCTTGGTTTCTAATATGTTTCCAGAGCAACAGCTGACAAAAAACCCTTTGTAGCCCATGCAACTTTGTCTAGTCTGAGTCTCACAGAATTCCTTGGAACGATGCTTTCCAAGGGATCTGAGGTCCAGAAAGGGGTATGACCAGGCTTACAAAAATTGAGAGATTAAAATTTTAAGGAACTCTGAGAAATACTTTAAATAAAATGGAAATTTGTGTCTTATCCATGCCCAGTAGATTCTCCCTAATGAGGCACTGTTCTCTCTACAAAGCCTTTTCATCTGATTTGTGGGAAAATGAGCACTGCTTTTCTACACTCCTTACATGCTAGGTATCTTAACCTTGTCTGTTTTCCCAATTCTTACATTCTTTATCCCTGCTGCAAACAAAGAAAAAATTCCTTATGAACTATAAAAATTAGCTCTAATAGGCTGTGTTCTGACCCTTAACGAAAACACTAGCAGATTTTCCTGAGTCAAGATTGCACACTTTGGAAGAAACTTTCTCAGGTGTGGTTGATCATCATGCATTCCATGTACTACAGAATTAAAAATAATTGAAAAGTGAAACTTCAAATGGCTGAGTAACAGGCACTCTTTTTTTTTTCCTTTCCAAAAATCCAGTTTAAGAGAACACTGACTGATTATCTCCATCTCCAATCTTCTCATGAAGGTTGCGTTGATACAGAAACAGATTTTTCAAAGCCCAGCATGCAGCTTCCTAAATATAAGACAAGACAAAACGATTAAGAAAATATACCACTAGAAGATTAAAAATAAATTAAAAAACTTAAATAGCTTGACTGCTTTTCAGTTCACAAAAGAGGTAGATGGTACTTTATGTAGAAATAGAACAAAATGTACACTGTAACAGATATATATATATATCTCAGATAGGCCTGAGTTACAAACATGCTTGACAGTCTCATTAGTTGATTTGCATTTTGATATCTATTTTAGACCAAGATTAATTCTTCTGTTGATGGGTCAGCGCTTGACTGTTGGATATAGATGTAAACAACAACGCTTTGATGGCCAAAGTTTCAGGTACAAGCCTCATCTTAACTACCTACATTTGATCTGAAGAAGTAACTAAAACCTCTTGAGATGAACAAAGGCAGGCAAGAAAGGCAAAATTTACTCTAAATGTAATCCAGACATTATGACCTTTTCTTGCCTAAGTATATAGATGAGAAAAGCATGTTTTTAAACATTTTATTCAATACATAATACAGTCTTTTCCTATTCCCATCACACATAGTTTCTCACCAGCACATCTGTATTCTTTCGATGCAGTTCTAATGCTCTGTAACATGCTTCCAACCAGCATAACTTTTCCTCCTCCTCCTCTTCTTTTCTTTCCTCTAAGTCCCGGTTTAAGAATATTGTTTCAGCTTGAAAGATAAAATAATTACAATAAATTCTTACTGTGAAAACAAAACACCTGTGTGTTAACCTTTCTGTACTCATGGAGAAACTCACAGTGGCCATGTGTGAAAATCAGTGGGAAGATAAGCCTTTTCTGGGAAGGTAGAAATCTTTTGATTATAAGAGTTTATATTTTTTGAGATATAAACTCTGAGACAGATTTGAAAAATGTCTTCAAGGTTATAAAGGGAGCTAGAAACTTCAGTGTAGTGTAATGAGTCACATAATTACAGATCAGTCTAGGCTTTGGCTCTGAAAAGACCTGCATGTACCTCCTTTTGTTGTTTATTTACATACAGAATACCACAGACATAAAATATAACTGTGAATCATTTGCATGGAACCACTTATTACAGAGCCATCAACACACTCTGAAGCAATGCCATTAAAAACCAAAATGCAAATTGCAGCTCCTAAGAGAGAAATATCTGGTCCCAGAAAGTGCAGCAGAATTTGAACTAAATCATTTTCTACCCGTGATTTTTCAGCAATTGAGGGAATGAAATAGATAACAACACTGAGCATAATATCTGAGGCATAATGGAATGTGTACTGATTTCTAATCTTTGCTGTTCTGGGGACTCTTAAACAGCATTTCTACTGACTTTTATATGGAACAATTACTCAAAGACAGAGAATCAGATTCTTAGCTTTTTCTCACTAGCTAACTAATTTCTGTCTGAACTGTACTTGAGGAAAAGTTTACATCTTTTAATTGATTCCAGAACTCAAGCACAAGCACTGATTTTGTGTTGCTGTCAACTGCCACAATACAAGCACAGTCACATCTCCAAACACAACATCAAATCAGTGTTGCCATCACTGGAGACTTTATGTTAAGAGGGGATTATCCAAAATTTGTCTATAAATAAACAGTTTTCTCTGCTCAGATCTGTCAGCATAACTTACCAGCTCTGAACACTTGTGCAGATGTTGGGCATATGACATGAATGCAGCCTTATCATAGTGAAACAGCAAAGTGTACTCATGTAGGAAATTCAGCTTTGTTGAAGCTGTCCTGCCTGAGGCTTTTGTGTTAAAGAAATGGAGTTTGGAATTATTATAGGAAATTACTAGAATGAAAAAATTAACAAGTAGACAGACATTTACTCACTTAGAAGGGCTAAACAACTGAGAGCTGCAGCTTGTAACTTTGCATTTTCAGGATATGTTGTAACAGCTTTCACAATGACTTCTGGAACCTTATGTAATACAAGGATATTGAAAAAATTTCCTGAAACCAGACAAGATATCAAATTAATACAAACAAATATCTAGAGGTTTACATAAATTTAACATAAATTTCTCAGCACACAATGCACAAACTTTATACCAAGTGCTGTTTTTCTTATTACAGGGCTTGACATACCAAAATTTTACTTGTGGAGAGAAAGTGTTAAGGATAAAAAACAGTTGGAAATCTAAATTCTTTGTGGGCCTTTAATTTATTTTTTTTTACAAGAGGCAGGGGTTTAATGCAAAATGAAATGCACACTGCCATCAAAATAAAGAAAAATACAGTTGGTGTATCACTTGAAGACTTCCTGACAGGAAGCAAATGCAGTTCTGGTCCTGAACTCCTGCATTGATTTGATTTATCCTATGACACAAGTAATTTAACCCTAGTTTATTCTCTATTTTTGCCTCCCTCATTAAATAAACTCAGACCAGCGTTATAAATATAGAACAGATTCCTTCTGGAACAGAAGAAAGTCTTTGGATAATATATATTTAAAGCATTATTATTATAAGTTGTATGGTATTTTGTATTATAGGCTGAATATAAAGTACTGTCCATAAAGCAAGCACATTCAAATAACTTCCTTGTTTTGAAGTTTCATGCAGAAAATAATAGACCAACACTCAGTTTGTCAAATATGGTTTGATAGCTATGGTTTCTATTTTGATATTCAATTTCATTTAAATCTTGATTAGTAAAACCAAGAATCAGAGTAGTAATGTAAAAGATGAATTCTGTGGTCATTTTATATCAACATTGCTGTTTCTTAACATATTTTAATGGAAAAGAATGTTTGTGTAAATGCATTACTTACCTAAAGAAATTAATAAACCTAGGCTATGTGATGAGTAATTCTGTTGGACTTGTAGCTGGCCAAACAGGTATCAGCCAGTTAAAATTCCAAAGACAGTCAAATTACCAGATTAGCAAGAATGCATGATGGTGATTTTGGAAGCTAGTAGATACTGACTTTACCATTTCCCTGCCAGTTAACATGGGTTTAGGAAGACAGCATCCATCAGAATAATTTGGGAAGCAACACTGGCTGTACATATGAAAATCTTACAGACTATTTCCAGGGGCACCTACCAATTTCCCATCCAATCCCATAAGTGTGTGGTGCTGTGAACACCTCTTCCATAACTCTACTAGAGTAGCTCTCTATTAAGATGAGAGGCTCAAGGAAGAAATGGATCTTGTGGCTGCTTTTCTGCCAGTCTTTGTTGTTGGTCAGCATAAACACATGAAAAACTTCTGACTGAAACCAGGCTGGTTGCACTTGTGGCAAGATCAAGATCTGCCAATGAAGTTGCTGTGTCCCCACAAGTGCTTGGTTTCCCTGCCTATCTTCAGCTAGCCTTGCACAGCAAACTGTTTAAGGTGAGCATTAACTCTTGCCAAAAAGCCCCTGCAATTACCATCTCAGAAGCCACCGCATTTTCTTAAAAATTGTATCTGGATTTCTGAAGGGGAATGGGAAATTCTTCTGGGTTGCACTCATGTCTGATCTATATTTTCTACCACATCTGCACGAAGAAGTGGAAACAGATGGTGAAAGGATGGAACTGACTATTATGGGGAGTCAAGCACTGATACCAGCATCTGCAGTAGCTTCAGGCCACCACCTGCAAGAACTGGGAAGTCTAATTCTTGATGAAGAAGAACCAGTCAGTGAGGGCTGCTCAGGCAGTTGCTCACAGTGGGTTTGCATGCAGCAGGGGGAAAACCATATTTATTTTCAACTGAACTTCCTATGTGGTTCTTGGCAAGTATTCAGATGGATTTATGTCGCAAGTGTGAGAACAGACCTGCTAAGAGGCACAACTTTTTGCCGCTGACATAATTTCTCTTGATGTGACACCAGCCCATTTTAGCCCAGACAGCCAAAGTACTTTTGCTCAAGTCAAGCCAAGTCCAGAACCCAGTGACTCATTCACTGCTGCAGCACAGGGGGGGCCCAAGACACACATCATTACTGCCAGGAATGCAGCACAGGTCTCTGAAGATAAATCCATTGTAGGGAGGAAAACTGGAGTTTTAAAAAACACTTTTCAACTAATTCTGTAGCACCAGTTGCTTCTCACACATTCACTACTGGCACTTCAAAAATTTTAATCTCTAAGTAAATTTCTTCTTTTCTACAGTAACTTTATACAGAATTGGACCTAATGATTTGCCATTCTCCTGTTGTGCTCCTCACCCTTTTTTGTCCCATTACACTTCCCCCTAATTTGGGTCTTTTATGGCGGCTGCTCATTGTCACATACATAAGGACACGTGCTGGCTGTGGCCAGGGTGTTGCATCATTACACATAAGGATCTATGCAGCACCCTGAGGATGTACTGCAGCTGTTGCCCATAAATACTCCCAGTTAACTCCAACTCTTACACAGTCAGAATAAGCTGACTTCATATAAACAACTTTGGTGGACTTACCCAAAGTAAGCTTGTGCAACAAACAGCAACTCACTTCCTGAACTGTTTCACTGCTGGGGAAACTTTTCATCATTTCCACTATAACATTGTAGCAGCGAACATTTCCCGACATGAGCACTTCAAC
This sequence comes from Regulus satrapa, assembly GCA_013396955.1. Taxonomy (NCBI): domain Eukaryota; kingdom Metazoa; phylum Chordata; class Aves; order Passeriformes; family Regulidae; genus Regulus; species Regulus satrapa. Next base: position 128,063 of record VWZN01011575.1, on the reverse strand, counting down.
ATTGCTGGCTAAGAAAGAAACAGAAACAAAAACTGCTTCTTAAGAGAAAGGAAAAAAAAAAGTTGACTGGATTCTAATTCAGACTTCAGTTAAATAGATTTATTCAGAGAACTGTGACTATATATTGCAGTTTTTACCTGGCAATCTTCCTTTACCTTCTTCAAAGGTGTCTTTATTTCTTGATATGGCAATAAAAGACTTAAATGATGATGAACATTTGGAAATTATTCATTATAATAATGCTTTCTCACCTAGAGAATGATAATTAACTGCTAGGACTTCTCTTCCTGTCTAGCCAGTAGTTTTTAATGTGCAGTCAAAATTCAAATTAACATTTTTTATTTTCTCCTATTCTGTATCAGGGCATGTAATAGAAAATTCCTCCCAAACTGATTTTTGGTAGTTTTTCTTAAAAGTGAACAAACTGTTTTATAAATACTATAACAATCTTATAAAGGGTGTTTTCCAGGGACATAAAATGAAGAAAGAATTTCAATTTTTTTTTCTAATAAAATTAATTTATTTAAATAAATATTCAAAAATTTAAATGTAGTAATTTATTTGATTTAATAACGTATTTCTGAGTTTTCCTTCTTTTCTTAGGGGGCAAGTTAGGAAGTTTTTATATAAATTAGTTCTATTGTATATCTGCTGTGTACTGAGGGTATTGAAATTTTCACCTAATGCTCCTGCAATATGTGGAAAGCCATTGCACACCCTGTATTTCAGAGAATCACAGGAAGCTGATGTTGGAAGGAACAGCTAAAAGGTCACTGTGTCCAAGCCACGTGTTCAAGCAGCGCTGCCTAATGCAGGTTGTCCAGATGGGTTCTGAGTATTTCCAGGGATGGAAACTTCACAGCCCCTCCAAGAAAACTGTGCCAGAGCTTGGTCACTCTCACCCTGTTTACTGTTTATTACTCAGGCCAGGTACAGAAACCAACAGGACAACCATGTGAGCCCATACAAAGACAGAATGTATCCATTCCAACTGAGGACAGAGTGATCCCACATATAGCAATTTCAGGCAAAACAGCATCATGGTAGTTAAAACACAGTGTATGAGGCACCCTCGTAGTTATTTCTATTCAGGGTATGAGACAGAATATGAACCCAATAAATCTTGGCCAAAATCCTGGCCCAAATGAAGGAAAGGGAATCCTGTCACCGACTCTAAGGGAGTAAGCATTACTCTGCTGAGGTCTATAAATTTTCTTAATTGTTCTTTCAACAGCTTGGCTTCCCTGGATACAACATAAGAGAAACATTCACAACTCTATTATTAAAGATAATTACCCTTTTTAAAAGAGCAGCAAATCCTTAAAATAATACATCCCTAAATATTAAATAATGACAACCTACTGGATGAAAAAGCAAGCTCTGAGTGGGAAGCATTTCTAAAGCACTCTATTTGATAAGTGAAGGAAGGTACCTTTCACAATGCTTTAACAGGGCAGTGATTTATCATGTCATTCTCAACTGAAAACACACATTCCACAAGACAGTGTTTGCATCACTCCAAAGTAAGTTGCAATTACAAAGGTGATACTTATAAAGTAAAATAGTCAGATGATTCCAAAATCTATCACTATGGAGATAGCATAATGAACTGCATGTTAAAATCTGCCAGTTCCAAGCAATGACACATCTGCAGGAAGTCACTGTTTCCCAGAGCAAGTCAGAGACAAAGAGGTGGAACTGATCTCATTTAATCCTAACCACCAAAACTTGGTCATCTAGGTTCTCTCAACAATTGATGATGAGATCTGAGCCCTCTGTATGGCAACTCATCCCACTGGCTTAGGGTTTGGTAAATTTCCTCTTGAGGTCCCTGTTCCTCTCTACTAAACAGAGGCCACACCTGGCTGGCTCGCTATGCCTGCCATTTAGATGGGTAACATTCTGTGATCCACCACTTCACTTTGGAGGACAGCCAGCAGCAAAGCATTTTTCTCGTGCCACAAATACTACTGAGATTTAAGAGTTCTTGTACAGCACTGGAATAAACCCTTATCCTACAATTTATTATGACAGGAGGCAGAACCAAATCTAAGTATGCAATAATGAAAGAAGGCGTAGTGAGGTATTCATTCAGAAAAGTGACTTGAACTTCAGGGTATGGGGAAACATTTTGCTACTGGGTAAGTTACAATGTGTACTTACACTGAATAATCTTCTCCGTGGTGGCCTTAAAGGAATATATTTCATTGAGTTCTTGAGGGATGTCAACAACCAAGAGTATGAATACCAGCTTTGCACATTCATGTGCAAATAGTCTCTGTTCCTCTGGCTATTTTCAATCTTTCATATCAGAAATGAGAGTATTACATAGATACTTCGGAGCAGCTCTTTTACATGCCTTCTCTTGTCACACTTTGTATAACTATTTACAGTTTTGAAAAAGACTTAAAATCTGGCCTCCTCTTCCCTAGAAAACAGCAGTAACTTCTGGCCTAGGGTAAAATAATTTCTGACTCAAGAAATACTAAACATTTCAAACACAAACTGGAACAGCAAGAATTTTGAGAAACAGGAACTAGGTAGCTTGGAGCCTGATAAAACGCAGGACACTCCAGTTTAGTTCTTGTTCAGTGGGCATTCATGGGGCCAGCACAGCTCCTATAGAGCCAGACAGGATGTATGAGCAAGGCTTTGCAAGTAAACACATTTGCAGGAGGTAGAACATCATGAAAGACATGGAGAACAGCACCCTGCTCTATGCTTCCCAAAATTTGCCAGCAGGAAGCTAACAAAAGCTTCCTCTGTGTCAACAAGATCAGATTGCTGTCAACAAATTGACACAAATCATCAAACACATTTCTCAGGATGTGATTTTGCATAGAACAGGGACTGCTGTTACTGGAAGACAAGAGATAACAAAGACATTTTCTCCCAGTCTTACTGCACAACATCTGAGGACACTGCAAGACCACCACGTGCACAGTGCTGCCAAGGCTGCCACTGCAGCCAGCACTGAATGACCACAGCAGGTGCCTGAGCTCACGTATCATTTCCCAGGCCTGGCCACTGAATTTGTACAGCAATTGTCCCTTTGTGGGGCAGACTTTGCCAAGAATATTCTTTATCTGTGACCTGAACTCACTGAAGATGTATTTAGTCAATAAATACATCTTATTTTTCAAGTAATAAAAATGACAGGGCAGCATCTTGAACTTCAGTCTCTACAACCAAGATAAGCATCTTTGCTACCACTTACTCCTAAGTGGGAGAAAGTATCTTTCTGTTATTAAGGAAAGATTTCTGCTTTAATGGTTAAACATAAAAAATACTCCATTAAAAAAAAAAAGGTATTTCCCAAAGAAAACAGGAAGATGATTTGTCTGGCAATTCCCAACCAGTTCTAAATGATTTTTTGCAATCACACAGAGATTACTTTTTACAATCACAGGAAGCATGAGCTGATGCACACTGTGGAAGAAAAGGACTTGAAAATAACTTCTAATACTTACGTGGACCAGCTAAGGAATGTAATGAATAAAGTGCAGGAAGAATCACCTCTTCTTTCTCTGGAAACTCTTTAAATACTTTCAGTATGATCATATGATCTTTGCTTTCAACAAATTCAGTCAGCTGCTCTTCTGGAACTAAATTGAAAGGCAAGAAATACAATATATTTTAAGGAAATAATTCTTATCCTAGTACATCATGAGAAAAGACAAGTGTTTTTATCAACTTTCCTTATATTGACTTTCCGTGTTTCACAGAAAGTAAAGTACTCTCCAAACATATAATCTTTCATGATTATGGCTTTTTAAACTAAAAATTGAGCTACTTTATAAACACCTTTTTCTAGCTTACACTTCATGTAAGTGAGTGCTGATTTCTAAATGCTACTTGTGAATATGCATTTTAGAAGTATTTTAGCATTTTTCACAGAATGGTAGTCCAAACCAAGACAGTATATAAGTGAGGGAAAAGCTAAGCATACAGAAAAGAAAAGAAAAAAAGAAGGGAATAACATTTCACATAATCTGATTTTGAATTTTTTTTTTTCCCATAAAGCCAGGCTTCAATAATATCTTACCTTACTGGCTTAAGGTTTTTCCCCTCCTAGCCACTGTTATTTATACTGACAACTATCTGGCTGCACTGAACCAGATAAGGGAAGTGACCCAGGATGAGAAAAAGGACCTTTTAAATTTCACAAGCAGAATTGTTTTCTGAATCTGCTTCAAGATAAGGTTATGCAAATATCCACATACCAAAAACTGACAAGGTGGCTCAGAGGTAGAGAAGCCTAGGAATTTGTCACATTGGTGCTGCCACTAAGAAGAAGGTATGCAGGTCTGTACCTGCAGCCAGGTCTGTGAAAGTCTGGCACTTACAAAAAACATGCACAGAAAACACAAGAAGTTCAGACTTTTGTGGAGACTGAGGAGAAAATATAGCAGGGCAAATGTATTTAAGAACAGGAAGAGGAAAAGGAACAGAGTAGATAATTCCAAGCACACGTGGGAGGAAAGACTTAAAAAAAGCTACGTAGAATGATGCCAAAAAGACACGATCTGAAGAACTGAAGACTATCTTTGAAGCAAACAAGTACAGCAGAGCAATAGCATTTCTCAAAATTTATTTTGACTCAAGAAATTCAATTCAAAGCAAGGGGACCCCTGGCCATAACATGCACAGTTCCTGAGATTTCTGCAAAAATTCAATATATGGTGAACTTTAATTTTCGGAATAAATGGGAATATTGTATGGACACATGATCACCTTTTAGCATTGTCAGGGTAAAAAGCAGAACCAAGTTTTTTTCGAAAGTACAAACACAGTACACTTTTTTCTAACATGATAAACCACATGATAAAATACCTTTCTCAAAAAGTTTGTGCAATGCTTCACATCCATGTTGCTGGATCTCTTCATTTTTAGGGAAGGTGTGCATGGCATTAAATACCAAGGAAAACACATCCACCTCTTCTTCCAAGAGCAAGAAAGCAATTATGTCTGAACAGCAGAAGAGATTACATTTTACACTGATTATTTCTCAAAGTTTTTGTTGAAACACCATAAAATCAAAAATTCTCTAATACTGTCCTTAAAATTTACTCTGACAGTTCAAATCCGGCTTTGTATAACTCAGGACAAAGTTATCTCTTAAGCAGAATTTACAATAGTGCTGATGTTCTAGAACTTTACCACCAACAGACACTTCACACCTACCTGATAAAAAGGGTACAAAATAGTACTCTTATTATTTCCTATACAAATACATATGAGAAGTGACTTCATGGAGTAAAACAGAGAGAAAAATCCAGTCTGCCAAGTACAGTCACACATTTTGTATCAGCTCTGTGTTTTAAAGGCTTAGACGAAATAGGAAAGTAAAGCACACAATACCTGACATGAGGAGTAGATTTAATGCTTTTAGTCCTATTACTGAAAGATTTAGATTCCCTTTGTGGACTGTAAGCATTTTAAGAATCTGCCTAAAAATTAAAGACAAGAAGAAGAGAAAAAAGAGTTATAGCTAAAAAAATATTGACACACAAATTTTGATCAAACATTTACCATGAAAACAGAAGTAGTTACAGAAATTAGCAAAATCTTAAAAAGCTCTCGAATAAAAACCAAAAAAACCCTCAAAAAACAACACAACCCTTTTATTTCCATTTATATTTTTTCAAGTTACCAATGAAGGAATATTGGAATTTCAACTATGATCACAGTTTATTAAAATACTGATGTCTAATTTATCCAATTGACTTTAATTTTTAGTCAGTTATATAAATTAATTCTGCAGGGTCATTTAGGAGGCAGTTACTCTCCAGAGCACTGGTCTGTGGAGCACCACGGAGTGTGGACAGCAGAGCACTGCTCTGCTTGCAGCAAGAGCTCCGTTACACTGAGTTACAAACCAAGGCTTTGGGGAAGAGAAGCAGCAGTTCCCCAGCTGAAGAACTTCAAGAGCATCTTGATGAACTCCACCCTATGTTTCAGCCCAACAGCACTTACATGATGCTGGACAAATCATTAAAAACAAAAAAACCCTAGACTGCCAGTTGCACACTCTGTACTTTCTGTAAGTCTGTTCTGACTTGTTAAAAGGAGAGAGCCAAACAATGCCAAGTACTGCAAAATTCAGGAGGTGTATCAAGCTGGACTTAAAAATTAGTAGATATCTTTAACATACTTCACTCAAATCACCATTTGTAAAATAGTGACTAAAAATCTGTAACACCTCTTCAAAAATATAAAATTTTAACAGCATTGATATCACACTGAATGAAGCATATCTCAATATGGGGGGAACTAATTAAAAAATAAATTAAAATGCATACACCCAAAAAACTAAAGTACACACAAAAAACTAAAGCAACTTTTTAAAAAATTATTTTTCCTAAGTTTAGAGAGCTTGACTCTGCAATTTTAATAATCTTCATATGTGAATCGTTGCATATACAATATCTAATAAAAACAGTCTGTGCAGTAGGTTGTGATACTTTGGTTGATATTCTTGACCTGTCTTAACACATAAGCAGCACTTGAAGTTTCATCCAAATTTCATTGCCCCAGCTCTGGCAATGATGTCGTTTGCGTTGCTGCAGTCTAAATTTATAAGCTGGGATAAATGTATCACTTTTTTTCCCTTCATAATATGATGCTGCTAACTTTTCTCTCCTCTGTTGCAGCACTAGTGTTGCAGCTATGATGACTGAAGTAGACACCAGAGGCAAAATCTGATGAGAGGTATAACTCAGTTATAGGTATAACATCAATTTTTTAATTTCACCGTTAGAGAATTCCCTCCCATATATCCTCCCATTTCAAGTATAACCAAGAAGAAGGATGGAAACCTTTCTAAATTTCTTCTGCTGTAGGAAAATTTAATATAAGAGATTATAAAACATTTAATGAAGTTTATATAAGTTTGTGGAAAGAATGCAAATACACTGAAGGAAATTCTCTTCACAGTGATAGCAACTATTTGATTATTACGCTGTCAAAACCACCTAAATCAATAGCAAACTACCATTTGTAAACATAACTGCACTGTAATCAAGCTGGATCGTGGCTGAGAGACAAAAGAAAAGCTTTTTCTAGTTTAATATTCCTATTCTCCTAGAATAGTTACACACACAATAGAGAAAACCTCCAGCCAAAAAAAATGACCTTTTCTTCCCTATTGTAACTGTTTCCTGCCTTGCTGCAAACAGCATGTATTCATTATGGTGTTGATTCACTGCAATTCTGGTACAATCCATGCACAAGGATTAGCTGGCTTGTTCTGCCTTTGACAGAAATGCCTGAGCCCACTCCCCCACTAAGTCCTTCCACAGCAAGGAAAACTGTCAGCATGACAGACAGGGATATAGAGTTGGCTAAAATATTGGTACTGAGAAGGAATCATGTACAGCAGTGCTATCAGCAGATCTCTAGTGAAGTTTAGGGTTTGAAAAGGATGCTTTGTTAACTGCACACACTGCGTGGGCGCTGAGGAGGCTGTGGAAAGATCAGTCCCAGAAAGTAATTGTTCTGGGACCTGAGAATGAGCAGCAGTATCTCCAGCTCTCAGAATAACTTTCATTCAATTAAGAAGCTTTTAAGCTGCCATAGAAATTGTAACTAGCATACGCAGCTTCAGCTCAGTTATTTCTTGCTCATGAAAAGCAACTCAAATCACTTTTGCTTTCCAACAACTGCCAACACATCTTTTGAGGGAGTTCATTCCCCTACTGACCATGTATTCTAGCCACTATAAAACAAATAAACAAACTCCCGCAAAAAAACCTAAAATGCATCTTTATGCTATTTTTCAATAGCAAAATTTCCAAGGAAAGGTGTGCTGAGGACTAGGGAGGCAGATTCACGAGGCTGTGCTTGCTGCTGTCATTATCAGCCCTGAAGGCAGCAATCTGTCCAAGAGTGAGAACACCCAACCGAACCCCCAAACCAACCCCATGTGCATCGTGCCTACATCTACAATTAGCATTTGTGCTACTGGGCAACAATTCAGCCATCTATGGGGCTGTTCATCCCAGCTAACCACAGACATCCAGAAAACACTTGCTTAGGCTTCCTTTGACAGCTGATGGACAACAGCTGAGCAAGTCCAAACTACAATTTGCTCCATTTTACTAAAAAGACAGAACAAATCATCCCTTCTGAATGTAATTGTATCCACTGAATTCACAGGTAGTTGAGGTGATCACTGTAAACACTTATCTTTAAGACAATAATAACAGGTGTGACAATAATTCCTTGTCTCGATTCATACTACTTTAGGTTTGTGGATATAATTCCTCACACTTGAGAAAACACACATGAACATCCAGGTAATACTGCCTCTCCCAAATAGGTTACTTTGGAATTTTTATTTTTTTTTTTATGTCTAAGTAGAATATCCTGTATTTCAATTTGGGCCCTTTGCTTCTCATTCTGTCACTGAGTGTCACTAAAAAAGGCCTGGCTTAATCTCTCTTAATTTATTTTCTGCACCAGGTATTTAAATACATGGATAAGATCCCTGTTGTGTGTGTCACATTCTGAAAGCTGAAGAAATGCACAAAAAAGCCGATGTAATAACTTTATACATTTAATTGCATATATATGCTGCCAAAAAGACCAAGCATTCTGGCAGACGTTTTGTATACCACATACTTACTGGTGAACACCCAGCACTTCCCAGTCCTTCCCAACATCCTTAGGAGCTATGCTTTGTAGAGTACTTGGACAAATTTCTATTAATTTACAAAGAAGCGACCAGCCCATCTGTAAAACAAAAATGCAGCTATTTTAGATAGATATTCTATATGATAGATTCTATATAGATTCTATATCTATTTTAGATAGATATTCTGCTTGAAATTTCTAATATCCTTGGCTTTTGCAAGACTGCTGTTCTGTTACCTAGCTAAACCAGTAAGGGAAAATTAATTAACACAAGACAAATGGCATGGAAAGCTAAAAGATGGAAGTGAAACATATGCTAATGATTCTGATTGCATTGCTTGCAGGAACACATCCCTCTCAATCTGCTTCAGCACTGCTTGAGGATAAAGGGCACACAGTTAAAGGAGGTGCTGAAAGACAGAAACATGATGTGATTCACAGTACGGGCAGGGAAAGCCCTGCACGATCACAGATGGTTCAGCTTTAATGAAAAGTGTGTGTTTACATAAGAACTTGCCATTTAATTGCAAATTGTAAGGTTAAAGTATAGGTTTTTAAAGGTCTTCAATGTTTTAAATGGGGATGAGATACATAAACAATTACCATACATTTCATATTCTTCAACCCTCAGTACCGTGGCTTTCAAAATGTAACAAAGGCAGTAGAAGTTTTGAGATCATAAGGAGTGAAAGACAACTAAACCAAATGTATTTGCTCTAAATAACTACTTGTTCCATCCTATGCAAATTCTCTGATTTTCAAAGATCTGTAAATAATGCCTAAAGCTAAAAATGCTCCTCTTTGACCTTCTGTATTGGAGAAATCTGCTCTCTCAGGAATGTTTACAGGCTGATGTGACTGAATAGGCTGCAGTGAGGAAGCAGCAAGCAAAATCTGTGCAAAGCAATAACTGATGAAAGAAAATCCCTCTGTATTGAAAGAAAAGTAGTGAACTGTGAAATGTCAAAAGTCAACGTGAAGCATATTTCACAAAAAGGAATTATAACAAGGGATATGAAATTCCTTGAGCCTATAAGTAAATAAAAATTGGAAGCAGAACTCTGTGATTTAAGAATATAGTCAAGGCAGAAGAGAATACGTCACAAAGCCTCTATGCCTGACTGGATCACTTCTTGACAGAAGAGTTACATAAAACAAAGAGGTCAAGATGGGGCAGCCAACAACAGGAATGTAAATGGCTACCTCCAAAGAGTTTAACAGCAAAGTTCATATAAAGTGCATGATCCCTAACCCTGCAATCAGTAAGACTAGAAACATAGAATTACAAGTCTGGTAGTGAAGAGTCACCCACTGGAACAGCATAAACTTGAATCTAGACAGCTTTGCAGAGTGTGCAGAAGGTGATGTAGCTCCCAGGGGACTGGAATTCCACTTCTGCGTTTCACATACTTGGTTGCAGTGTGAGCACAGCCCATATCTGCAGTACTTTTGCTTCTGTTTCAGTCTACATTTGCAAAGACAAACATTTAAATCCAATTACAACCTTACAAACCAGCTGACTAAGCTTGACTATGTGCCAATTTCCAGGCACTTCTCTTCCTTGGATAGCAAACTGCCTTGCCCTGCATGAGACTACAAATCCCTTACTTTGTGTATTCAGGCTGGTCTGTGTAACTGAGTCCTAACTAAGTGTAGGTACAATTAATAGTCTTAGTAATCACCAGTCCAAGATGAGAATATGTAATTCCCTACTCTTCCATATTCCAAGCAAAATAGAGTTTACTGGTGACAATCAATCAGGTACAACTTTCAAAAACAGTGTAGAAGTGACTATTAATTGGTAAACTGCTAATTCCTAAGAAAAACTTTTTTTTATAGAAGTCCCACTTTATAAGAGCATCCTGTTATAAAATTTAGAACCTGATAAAAATTTGCTTAATTACTTTAGAAAATTTCTTTCTGAATTAACACCATCTGATGAATTTTATATTCCCCTTTGAACATTCTTATTGTTAGGGCTTCAAGTATTGGCAAACATTTATCAGAACTGTGGATGCCAAGAAGATCAATGGACACATCTGTCCTGCTATTTTACAATATTAAAATCACAATCTGAGGTAACAGAGACCTTATTAGCTGTTTGATAATTAAGTAAGAACTAAAATAAAAGAAACCCTAAAGGTTGCAGGGAAGGGAAATAAAGCAAACAAAGAAGTCCTTACAAGGACTTAAATAGGTGTCTATCTACAGAAATGGTTGGTAGCAGCCCTGAAACTCATTATTTTTATATCAGACCCTTTTTGTTGCTAGCTGGCAATTAATTTATATTATATTAGGCCCCACCATCTACGTAAGACAGTAAAGCTCTGCTGACTGCTCTTTACTCAAGTGCACTTATATTTTGCTCTAGAGTTTCTAGGCTGCTCCAATCATTGCCAGAGAAACTGCAGAAAACTACCCTGGATTAAAGTAAACAGTAAATTGGATTAAGTTTAATAGTAAATAATTGATAGTAAATAGTAAATAATTTAAATAGTAATAGTAAATAATTTAACAGTAAATTGGATTAAGGTTTTTTTGTATTTAGTTAATTGGATTACTGGATTGAGTAAATAGTATCCTATTTACTTAAAGACATATTTTACTTACCGGAATTACTGGCTTTCCACACCAGTACCTTCCTATTTCTGAAGGAGCTTGCAGGGTTTACACCTGCAGTCTGACTTGGGCCAGTTCTTGCAATATTGATCTACTAGGCAAATTAACCCTGTACAGTCAGTGGAACAGCAGCAACTCAAGATGCTTTGCAACCAGTTAAAAAGGGGAGGTAAAGAAAATTCTCATTTCAAGTATGTCTCTGACTCTGTTTACTGTCTTACATGAGTCAATTTTTTTACAACGCCAAAAGTAAAAGGATGATTAATTATTTATTCAATAAAAAATCATCAATAGTGCAAAGAGACTGCACTGAAATCAGAACCTTATTACTTTGCCACTGCTGTAAAGTGAGAATTTATTCACAAAGATTACAAACAAATAGCAGTGAATGAAGCAAGACAGAGCTCTACTTACACAGTGTGAATGTTTGTAAACATCAGAACTGAATGTGAATGTCCTCACTTTATGAGGAATGGGATTTCAGCTTTGCACTGGCTATGAATTTCCCACTGCAACACAACATAGTAATGCAAAGGAGGTCCAGAACTTCTAAATTGAAACAGTGTATGACTGCAAATGTAGGCAGGTAGAAGATTAAAATTAATTTTTAAATTCTGCATTAGAACGAGGTATTTTAAGAGAGTTAAAATGGAAATTAATCATTATCTTCCTTATGCAATTCTGAGTCTTGTGCTATCATTTCACACCTACTTCTTGTTTTGATTGATGTTTTACTTCTAAGTTTAGACTTCTGGGTAGAGGTTTTATCAACTAATGTGTTTTATCTTGAAAAATAACTGCTGATTCATATTCCTGTATTTGTTAACAATCTGACAATCAAACAATAAAATAAGTAAAACCTTATGACACTGATTCAGTCTTCAAAGAAAACCCAAGATCACTGTTTTTTCAGATTAATTACTACAGAAATACAATTTCATACTGAGTCTGGATTTTAGGTGTTTGACCTCTAGTTAAGGTCTAGTACACAGAAAAACCCCCAAACCCAAAATGCTGGAATATATTATTATTTGCAATACAATTAATGTTTTGCCTTCCAGCTGAATAGAAAAAAAACAAACCAAAACATGCCCAAAATATTTTAATTATACAAATGGGGTAAACAATGAAAAAAAAACAAACCCCAAGAAGTGAGTTGCACAGAAATCTGGAGCTTATAAACATCCTCTGTGTATAGCATAGTCAGAAATTTAATATATGCCTGCCAGGAAGGAGCTGTTTCATATGACAAGTCTGGCAGCTGTACCATAAGTATAACATCAAATTGTGCAAGTGCCACACCTAGTCCAAATGGGCCAATGTTAAATTACAGGATCAGACAGGCAGAACCTTACATTGCTAACTTACTCTTAGTTAAAATACACCCCCTGCCTTTAAAAAACTGTGTGCTAGCACAAGTCGCAAGGATACGGCTACATATAGATGAACTCACAGTATAAAATCGTACTTTTCGGAAGTTTGTCTAACCATGGCAAAATTCAATACGGACACGTCAAAATTATGTTAGATACCATCACTGGTAATTTAGAACCCTACACTACACAGTATTCACACGGCTTAATTTTTAGTTTCTATTTCACCTCCTTCTGCCGGTAAAAACAGAGACGCAGTCAGCGGCGTCTGCAATAAGCTGGGACGCTTGGTCCCTTTAAAAGCCAGCGGTGCCAGCGCCTTTCAACAGCTCAGAGCACTTCGTGAAGCGGCCCGGGAGACAGGCAGCGAGTTAAGGAGAAATCAACAAGCGGAACAAGGGCTTCCATCCCGGGAAGGGCCGCGCTCTCGCCCATCCCGCGGAGCGCGGCCGGAGCGGGGGAAGCGGCCCCGGCGCCCGTCCCGCCCGGCCCCTGACC
>VWZN01011575.1:76588-114893 GCA_013396955.1 Regulus satrapa | reverse complement strand
GTACAGATCCACCACCAGCAGCAGGGGCACGTGGACGTTTTTGCCGCTGAAGAGCCGGGGAGCTGTGGGGGGACAGAGAGACCGCGTTAGCGACCGGCGGCGGGCGGGACAGGGCAGGGCAAGGCACGGCGCTCACCGCTCTGCCGGGCCGCCAGCTCCAGCAGGTCGCTCAGGGTCTGCACCAGCGTCTCCAGCCGCTTCCTCTCCTGGACGTTTTGGAGCCGGACGACCAGCTTCCTCANCCGCCGTCACCCGGCCCTCCCAAGCCGCCCCCGCCGCGGCCTCCGGCCCCTCCCATGGCGCTGCTCCATGGACACGGCCGAGGAGCGGCCCCCGGGAACCCCCGGGAAACGCCCGCGGGCCTCGCGCAAGCGCCCGGCAAAGGGAGCAGACCCGCGGGCAGCTCTCCCTCACAGTGATTGACGAAACCGCTGCCCAATGGAGCTGCCGAGCTGGGCCCGCACCGCCCCGCAGCGCCGCGGTGTGAAAACCGGCCAGAGGACGGTGTGGGCTGCGGGTTTGGTTTGTGGGTTGGGTGAGTTTTGGGGATGAGGATCTGTGGGATACTTGCACTGAGGGAGTCCGTCCCTGAAAGGCTGCTCCCTGTGGAAGGGTGGGGAGTTGAGCCTTGGAAGAAGGGAGGGGTGAGGCGAAGGTGTTTTAAGGCTTCATTTCCATCTCTAATTGCTCTACTCTAATTTGTTTGGCAATAAACTAATTTCCCCTAGTTGAGTTTGTTTTGCCTGTAATGGTGATTGGTGAGTGATCTCTCCCTGTCCTTATCTTGATCCGTGAGCCTTTTGCTATGTTTTCTCTCCCTCCTCGAGATAAGGAGGCGAGTTCATGTGGTTTTGCTGAGAAGCTGGTGTCCAGATTGGGTTAATCCACCACAGTCCTTTTTTGCTTCCACCACATTACTCTTGCCTGGAACCACAGATGTCTGAAATCTTCAGTGCGTATCTTCTACCCACCTTGATAGTAAACATTGTGTTTTTGAAGTCTCTCTGCTTGTTCCAACTCACAGCTGGCTTGAAGTCCTGGATCACTTGTTCCTACAATAAATAATTTGTTGCAATTGTAAAGTCCTGAACTAGACAGTTTGAGCTTGAGTTAATGTTTCCTTTTCTTTCCACTTATGTTGGCAAAGAGTAAAAAACTGTGCTAATGTTTCTGAGCTTCCTGAATAAATGCAGGAACTAGCTTCTAGAGATCAGGTGTCTCAAACAATAATCTTGCAACATGTCTCCCAAAGTTCATTCCTCTGCAGATAGCAGTTCCCTGGAGTGCTGGTTGGAGAGGATGCCAGCTTCTGCTAAGTCTCTGGATGTCTGATAGAGTTTGACAAAATCTTCTGAAGTACATTAATTAATTACACAAGAGAAGAATGGAAAGAACAAGGTAGCCTCGGTAAGCATCTATATTATCGTTTTCCTAGGAAAATCCAGGAAGATATTAATTTATCTTCTCCAGAATGAATGGGTTCAAATTCAAAGACAGTAAGTTTAGACTGAATACTAGGAAAAAAATTCTTTACTGTGAGGGTGGTGAGATGCTCTAACAGACTGTCTGGGATGTCCCATCCCTGGGGGTGCTCAAGGCTAGGTTGGATGAGGCTCTGAGTAACCTGGTCTAGTGGAAAGTGTCCCGGCCCACAGAAGGAGTGTTGGAATGAGATGGTCTTCAAGGTTCCCTTCCAGCCCAAACCATTGTATGGTCTGTAGAAGTGATTAGAGGTTGTGACTGAGCTGTCTTTTGTTGAGGTCTGGCAGGAAAATGGAGCTCTGATAGTAAAGTATAGTTGTCTGAATGTCATTCTTATCAAAGCATGAGAGAAGGACAAATGACTTTACCTCCGGAGCACCCCTTAAATGTTTTTCTGCCCTGGAAGTTTCATATATTTGTGACCTCTTTCTAATGTTCTGTCAGTGAATATGGATGGCTTATCAGGAAGACCACAACTAAGGGCCCCAGATCTTTGACTACTTTAAACTATTTGTTCTTTTTCTGTTGGGTCTCAGTGTGGTTTTTTCCATGTCTTCTGTTCTCTATCAGCTGTAGCACGTTCTGTTGTTTTATGCACATAGTGTAGAAAGACTGTACAGAGTCACGGAATTAACTGGGTTGGAGAAGACCTTTGAGATCACTGAGCCAAACTTATGACTAACCCAGTCTTGTCAGCTGGATCATGGCACTAAGTGTCACATTGAGTCATTTTTCTAAACACCTCCAAGGACAGGGACTGCATTCCTTTTTGCCCACAGACTATAATTCCATGTAACACAGTCTTCTGGTTTGATAGAGCAAATTTCATGGCCTCATCATCCAGTGTATAATGCATATTGTTATATTTTCTTGAAATCAGCATAAAATTATTGTATGGATGAAGGATGCATTGACCCTTACAGAAACTTTCTAAGTGAACACAATGTTAGATTTAAGTCCACTGAAACTGTATTTTGTTTTAGCTCTGTGTAGAATTTGATCAGGTTAGGAACTTCTGTTGGAGCAAGGCTGCAAAGGGCACTCCAAAAGAAGGAGCAAGCTCCTAGAAAACACACCAGAAGACCCACAAGAACTTTTTTTTGTCTGAGTTATGGCTCATGTCTGGGCCTAAAGGCTCAGACATTCCTCATTCTTATTCCTAGAATTTGTTTCAGAAATGGAATCCAGGTTAGAACTTCAGGTTAGTTTGGGTGGTAAAGGGGCCATTTTTACCTTGTGTTATCAATCATCTCTAATGTCTCTTCTAAAAATAATTTCCTTATCTTGGACCAATTTTCGTTTCTTGGCTACATAAATGTTCATATTTGGAATAAAATTTTCTGCTTTATGTTTTAATTCAGTCTGTCCTTGATATTAGTTACCTCTGACTGGCTTTTGCTATCAGTTGTGTAGCAGGTGCCTCATTTAATTTCTTCCCCCTTCCTAGCTTTGGTGTTGACACTGATTTAAATGTTCTTTGGTGCTTATAGGGTGAGATATCTGGATGCAGAAAGAGGTTCTGCATCAGCTGGGAAAGGACTGTGTGTTGCAGTGTGATACAAGTGTATTTCAGAACTGAAACTTCATCTTTTTGACAGGAGAGGGAGGCTGTGTGCAAGGAAAGACTGTAGGCTGTTCTTTCTGCATTGCCGGGAAGGAAAGTGTTTTTCTAAAAGAGTTCTTTTCCCTGGATCATTGCTAGTTCAATTGGGCTTTTTGGGGGTGGAACTCTCTTTGGATTTACTTTTGGTTTGCTTTTATGGGGGGGAATGTATGTGAGAATGAGTTCAAGTTTTTGTGGGGGAGGTTCTGAATGTATTTTTTTTGGTTTTGTTTTCTAAGGGTTTTTTTGTTGTTGTTTGTCTGTCTTTTGTTGGTTTTTCCCCCCCTCTTCCTGCTCTCCCATTGTTTTAGTTGCAGTGCTTTACACCACGTGGTGAGCCTGCAGAAGCTGTGTTAGGTATTGCCTGGGGACTCTCCTTTGCAAACTATTTTTGACAGAGATCAATGTCAGTCAGGTCCATTTTTTCACATTCAGTTTTGTCTCATCATGCTTCCCCTAGAGAGGAGAACAAAAATTTAATTACATGAGACTTTATCACCACCTTCTTTTTGGTTTTGAAATCTGCTTTGAAGAGCCCATGCATATTTATCACCGAAGGCATAATACTCTGAATAAATATTCTTTCCAGTGTTACATCCCCATTCTCTGTGTTTTATCCCTGCAGCTGGAGAGGGGGTGGTGTTAATTTGAATGACAGAAAGGGCTCAGGCAGAGCCTGTTCAGAAATGATATGACAGTTATTTGATTCACCCCTGGACAAAATGCTGATAAATGGTCCATCGGCTTTTATGTCATAACCAGCAGGGGCTCTGCGGTGTTAATGAATTCATTGCTTCAGAAAACAGTGGCAGAGCAGGTATTCTAATTCAGCCTTTTCAGCTCTCATTTTAGCTATCAGGGATTTGAATTTTTAAAAGATTAAGCACTGTCCATAGGCCCATAATTGTTCACTGCTCTCTGTATATGGTGCTTCATCCTCACAGCTTCCAATGTCATCCTGGCCTGGATCAGAAATATTGTGGCCAGCAGGGCCAGGGCAGCGATTGCCCTGTACTCAGCACTGCTGAGGCTGCACCTCACATCCTGTGTTCAGTTTAATTCTCTCACTGCAGGAGAGACACTGAGGTGCTGGAGCAAGTCCAGAGAAGGACAATGAAGCTGGGGAAGGGTCTGGAGCACAAGTCTTACGAGGAACAGCTGAGGGAGCTGGAGGTGTTCAGCCTGGAGAAAAGGATGCTCAGGGGCGACCTCACTCTCTAGAACTGCTGACAGGAAGGTTGAACCCAGGTGAGGGTCAATGTCTTCCCAAGTAGCAAGTGATAGAGCAAGAGGAAATGTCCTTAACTTGTGTGAGGGGAGGCTTAGAAGGGAAACTGAGAGAAACATCTTCCCTGAAAGGGTTGTCAAGCCCCGGAGTGGGTAGTCCAGGGAAGTGGTTAATTCACCATCCCTGCAGATATTTAAAAGACATGTTGATGCGGCCCTTAGGGGCATGGTTAATGGTGGACTTGGCAGGGCTGGGTTAATGATTGAACTCCATGGTTTTAAAGAACTTTTGCATTCTAAATGAGTCTATGAAATGCACCTTTCTGAAAGCAGGTGCTCTACTTGAGTTTCAAAATTGTTTTAGGTATTTGACATGCTTTTTCGAAATTGTCGTTAGGTGTGTTCCTTTAAGTCAGCTTGAGTGCTATAAGTGTACGTATGCATTATATAAATATGTATGACTATTTCCATTATGTAGTTAAAAGATATAACAAAAGGGAAATTTTATTAAAAGAAATTTGTGCATATGTTAAATTGGGCTGACACCTAGTGGTGGGAATACTTCTAATACAGTAGTACCCGGTCTATGGATCTATTAGTTCTGTGGGTATTTTAAGTTAAACAAAGGCCGGTTTAAACTATGCTTTTCTTAGAGAAGGCCAGAGAAGACCTGGATTTCCTCAAAAGAAGGGCTATCCCTGGAGTTCCTGCCCTTTATCTTTCCTGAAAATCATCTTCCCTCTGCCTGCTTTTCCCCTTTCATCATCCTTTGGGGTACACTACATTGTTATATACTCTATATGGTCTGTATGTTAACAGAGCAGATGAGTACTTCAAAGCCCAAGTAAGCTCTCCTGCTGTTTCCTGCTGAATAGCTGATGATGCACTTCGTGGTTCTAAATTAGAAACTGAAGGAGATGTTCAGGATGTTTTCTGCCAGTATCTAGCTGATTAAACAGCTCCTCTTAAAGGGACAAAGCTTTCACTTCATCAAATCATAGAACAGTTTGGGTTGGAAGGAACCTTAAATACCACCAAGTTCTGACCCCCTTCCCCCTCCCCTGGGCAGGGACACCTTCCACTAGACCAGGTTACTCAGGGCCCTATCCAACTTTCATACTTCCAGGGTTGGGACATCCACAGCTTCTCTGGGCAACCTGCTCCAGTGCCTCACCACCCTTGCAGTAATGAATTTCTTCCTGATGTCTAATCT
Organism: Regulus satrapa; assembly: GCA_013396955.1. Taxonomy (NCBI): domain Eukaryota; kingdom Metazoa; phylum Chordata; class Aves; order Passeriformes; family Regulidae; genus Regulus; species Regulus satrapa. The sequence goes on along the minus strand of VWZN01011575.1, from coordinate 109,368 downwards.
AAACCTGCCCTCTTTCAGTTTGAAGCCATTCCCCCCTGTTCTGTAACTTTGTCAAAAGTCCCTACATACCTGTAGAGTCCCTTCCAGTTATTCTTTGCATCCCTTGCCAAGTCCAGCTCCAACTTCACCTTGACCTTCCTCTCCCCATCCCTGGGGGAAACACTGGACTGCATCCCTATACTGTTCCCATGTTACCTGCTCTTGGTTCCTTTGCCTGTGCACACTACTTCTTGTCTTTTAGCTTGACCAGCAGGTTGAAACTCAATGATTCCCATTCCCTGCCTTCCTTGCCAAATTTCTTGTGCCTGGGGATCACTAATTTGTGTGCTCTATGAAGATGTCCTTAAAAATTTGCCAGCTCTATTCTGTTCCCTTGTCCCTGAAGAAAGTTTCCCAGGAGATTGTATTGATGAGCTCCTTGAAGAGCTGGTGTTTATTTTCCTGAAGATGATCAGGCCTCTATGGGGGAAAAAAAACTTCAACTGAAAAATTATGGACTTGTGGCTGGTCTCTAAGGAGGTGCAATAGAAAGCCAAAATTTCTGGATCACTGACTTCAAGATTATGTTACAGAGAGAGCTGTGAGGAAGAGGGGTTAGGGGCCACCTGATCCAGAGTAGGTAGCACTTGGCCATGACAACTAGCAAAGTGATGTAGGTTTAAAAAGGAAGCTGAGGATAAAACAGCACAGACTTCTTGAAAAATAGAATATGAAACAATCATCACTTTCAGAGTGGCTGAAATATCTGGACTTTGGATATAATAAGATATAATAAGGCCATTGGTTTATGCAACATAGTGAACTTCATAATGTTAGGTCTACTAGAAAGTACTGCCTCTACTCATGCTACTTCTTTATAACAGAGACACTCCAAAGCCTACAGGAGTGAATTTTCTCACCAGGTAGAGACCAGCATTGTGTCTGACCTGGGTAGCACTCCTCATCTTGGGATTATTTTGCTTCTTACTTATTTCATTTAAAAGTATTTTCTTAATAACTGTAGCTATTAGTATACAGCACCAGTGGGTTTACAGGGCCATGTATGATGCATTTTGCCTGTGTCTAGGGTTTTGTATATCTTTTCTAATTTAGTTTTTATGGGTCTCTTTCGTTGTACCATTATGTCTACCTGTCATCAGCTTTTATAAAGAATATAAGTAAAGACAGAGATGCAAATGAGTATAAATCCCTGAAGCAGAATTCAAGAATGCGGTGCCAAGGTAAAACATAATCCAGCAATAAAATGTTTCCCCTCTCTGTTCAGTTATTAGTGGACTGATCACACTGACTTTAGTATGGAAAAAGGTTCTTGGCTCTTATATGGACAGTCATTCATATGACTTAATTATTTACTTTGGCAATTAATAGAAAAAAAAGTCTTATTGGGTTTTCTAGTGCAAAAATATAGACATTCTAATTCTTACAAACGTTTTCAGGTTTATTAGATGTTTTAATTTCTTCCAGAGAGTGCATTGTTGTTCAGTACATGTTTTTGCAGTGGTTATAAATCAAAGTAATTTTCTTTATAAGAATGAAGAGAAGGCTTCAGGGCGACCTAATTTCAGCCTTCCAGTACCTGAGGGGAGCCTACAAAAAAGTTGGAGAGAGATTTTTTAAAAGAATATGTGGTGACAGGGGAAGAGGAAATGGCTTAAAACTGAAAGAAAATATACATTTAAATTAGATTTTCAAAGGAAATTTTTTATTGTGAGTGTGGTGAGGCACAGAAAACAGGTTGCCCAGAGAAGCTGTGGCTGCCTCATCCCTGGAAGTGTTCAGCAGGGAGGTTGGCATTAGATTGTCTTTAAGGTCCCTTTCCAACCCAAGACATTCTTTGATTCTGTGATTCTTTACAATAGCCTATTTCATTAGTCTGAATGTAAAAATTGTTCTAAGCAGCACTCACTGGATTTGCAAGTAGCTAAAATGATTGACAATTAGGCAATCAGACAATCAGTGTTCCTTTGTCTGTCCAGGCATTCTGGGGCTGTATCAAGTAAACTGATACATGATAGCTGAGCTCTCCCAGTTACCACTGAAATAGCATAAAACTTCCCCTTCCCTTTACCAAGCAGACATCTTTCTGAATTAGTTGCTTATCTATTTATTGCCTTTTTCAAACTAGAAAAAAAAATCCAATCTACTAAAATTCTCATAGTAAAATAAAGGAGTACTAGTTGGTAATGCTCTTAATTAGACAAGTACTTCTCTTAAAATATTAAAATTGCTTTAGCCTTTGTCAGCAATGACAGTGGTAAGGCCTGTCCTCATTATTTCCTCGGTTAAAGTAGCAGGGTTAGAGTTAATTTCATTAATTTTCTTGAGAAACTGAGAATTTAAGTGGTTCAAACTTGTTTCTTGTCACTGCAAGAGGCTTCTAATCAATATTTTATTTCTTCGTAATTGGAACAGCTTTAGTACCAATAAGTTTTACTGCATGAATCTTTTGACAAATTACCTACTGTATCCAACACAGTAATCATTTTTGCAAGGTTTTGTGTACCAGCATGCTGCTTGGATTAAGCAATATCATTATTCTAATTTCACAGTAATTCTTAATTTCTATCACCAGTAGCAAATTAAGGGTGAAGCAAATAATAGGACTGGAAGAGATCAGTTCTCTGGTTTAACCCCAGTTCATAATTTTCTGAGGATATGTTAGCATCCCTCTTTTCTTCAAAGAAAGACTCTGCATATTCTCAGTCCAACTTTGGCAGATTCTCCCATCTTTGTTCTCTACTCCAATCTTGTCCTTCAGAAGACTCTTCTTATTCCCTAAGACATTTCCTGACTTTGGCAAGTAAATTTCCTGTGGTACTTCCCCAGACTGCTGCAGGCACAAGTGGTGCCTGCCCCAGTGCCAGGACTTGTGCCAGGCATGCATGTGGCAAGAAGGTCAAGACCTTACTGCCATGCCTGGCTGCAGCATCAATCCCCTCCTTCCTGCTTGGCCAGGTGCTTGCTCTCCCTGTTGCCACTCTTAATAGTAATTGTCTTGGATCTTCCACAATCCTGATACAAAAACAAAAACAAAACAAATTTGCACTGTCAAATACTGTGAAATAGCCTTATTAAACTGATTTGAAAAGCATTAAGGTANTGGCAAGAAGGTCAAGACCTTACTGCCATGCCTGGCTGCAGCATCAATCCCCTCCTTCCTGCTTGGCCAGGTGCTTGCTCTCCCTGTTGCCACTCTTAATAGTAATTGTCTTGGATCTTCCACAATCCTGATACAAAACCAAAAACAAAACAAATTTGCAGTGTCAAATACTGTGAAGTAGCCTTATTAAATTGATTTGAAAAGCATTAAGGTGTATAGACTTCCTAATGGTACAATTCTATCTACTGTGTGTAAATGACTGCAGTATTGAAATTACATTCAGTTGCTAGAAAACTACTTCAATCACTTTAGTAAATGCATTGCTGTGTGAACAGTATATTGTAATACTCAGCATGCTGTCACTGACATGAACATGTAAATATAGCACACTGATGTAGTTCCTGTACTTGTGGTGATAGGCTACAAAGTCTGTTTACACTGACTGTTCTTATCTTAGCAGTAAGATAAAAACCATGAGCCACAACAAATCAGTCAAATATCTCAGTTATTGTTCATTGCAAGTGTGCCAAATCTTCCATGTCTTTTCTTCTTGCCAAAGAAGGAATGTGTATCAAAGTGCTCATGAGAAAGACAAGTGAGCCTTTGGCACCAAGGGTGCAACACCCAGTAGCACAGCTGCTTGCTGTAATGTGCATTTATCTTGGTGTTATCAATACTGGCTGTGGTTGGTTTTCTGGCAGGCTTCCTACCACATCTGTGGGTCATGTTCCAATTCTGGAAATGAAAAGGTTTCCTTTGCAGTCTGTTAACAAGAGCACTGAGTATAAAGTCCTTATTATTTTACTCAGTATTGCCAGTGTAATTAAGCCTCTCTCAGAATTGATTTGGCATTCACTTCAGCCACTAAACAGTCCTCTAAGTGATATCAGGGACTGGTTACCTACAGCACTACTGGATCTGTCCACCAACTTCCAGTAGGGCCTGCTAGAAAGGGAACTGTGCAATAGGCTCTGCAAGATCACAGGGAACAAAACATTTATTTGGAATAAACGAGTGGCTCTTTTTTCAGTTGTGTTGTTAAAGGAGAAAAAATTAGCCAGATATTCACTATGGAAAAATATTAATTTAAATAAGCTTTGTCCCAGATGAGTTCTTAAACAGAAAGGAAAATATGGCCTTCACATGTGTTGGCCATTGCCCTGTCCATCCAGTGATGCAGCAGGAATGACTGCTCCCAAGGCACTGCTCAAGTCCTGGCCCACATGATATGTGTGAGGCCAACAAAGAGGTGTGAGGATCAGAGGAGTTTGGCACTGTGGAAACTCAGAGGCTTTGCACTGAGGAGAGGGAGGCAGGCCTGGCTGGGAGAATGTGATCCCTTTCAGTACATCAAGGACTGAATGATGAAGTTGAGGGCCTGATGTAGAGGCCACATCACCCTTCCCTATCCTGAGCTTCAGCAGTAGCAGAAAGATTTAGACCAGTGGCCATGCACAATCAAATGTTGCTGCATCTACTTGCAGTTGGCACAGCTCATCATAGCTGGGAAAGGCATCTGACCATCCTTCCTGGTGTGTTACTAGCTCACTATTCATTTTCTTCTGTGTGATGCTGGTTTTGTCTGCAGCTCCGTTGTTCCCCTGCTATGGTTGCAGAGACAGGCTCTGCCCCAAAGCAATGGGTAAGGCCCTTTGCAGTTTGCTAAGTTGGCGACTCTGTGGTAAGCAGGATAGGATGAATATAGGATGCCTTAGAGTACGGTGCTGAGATGTGTCACAGCTCGGGAAGCTACAAATCTGTTTGCACAGACACAGTGGCATGATAATTAGCAAGATCCTTGTCCATGCAATGTCTGAAAAGCAATCCCTGCTATTATCTTGCCCCAATCACTCTGAGGTTTCATTCTAGACTGAGCCACTTGAATGTCTGGGCTATTTAATATGGAGATGAGGTGTCTGGCTACTCCCAGGCTTGCTTTTTAGGATTGTTTTGTAATATGAATACATGTAAGGACTACATGCACACTTGTACGGACTTTTTGCTGTTACCTGTGGGAGAATGGTTTAATCATTTGGGGGGCTTATATGAGTCTTGCAATTGTATGCAAAGTGACACTCTGTTGCTGGTTCAGAAAGATTGCAGCTGTTCAGTTGAGAATCTCATGTCTCATTCAAGGTGAATGAGGTTGTGAGTGACTAAGTATCTTGCAGTTATTTTTCTTCCCCTAAAGACTAGTAGGAAAGCAGAACTATTCCTTTCTGCTCCCCTTATCCCCCAAAAGAGCAAGTCTGTATTTGAACTATTTTCTTTTTCTTTTTTTCTTTCCCTAATGCACAAAACTAGGTCATGAAATCCATCTGTAGACTGCTTGGCAAATTTCTTTGAACCTGCTTGAAGAATTAGCCACAGTTTTGATGTAGTTAGTTGTCCTTAAACACCACTGGTTTTAGAAGTATATGTTGGTATAGACAAATGCAGCACTGCTCTCTCTTGGATAGTCAGCCAATAGTACCACACAACACAAACCAGCAGTTAATTTCTCAGTCACAAATACTGCTTAACAGTATTATTTAAGCTGATTTTGTCTGCTGTGTGCAAGAGTCTAATACTGAAGACTCACAGACTTCTGTTACTATTCAAAGCATGGTGATTTCCTTGAAGAGTTTCTAGGTGATTATTTGATCTCAGTGTTTCAGGAGGTTCTGGCATCCTCCTCCCTCTATGGTAAAAAGTGAGATTTGGTTCCTGCAACCATACTTTGCAATAAAACTTTTGATTTCTTTTATAACTTTTTGTAATCAGTGAAGTGGAACTTCCTGTTGATGTATGGCCTCAACCTTTTGATGAATACTGCCCTGATAAGTCTATGCATTGCTGTGTGAACACTATATTGTAAGGCCACATTTAGATGCATGAATTTAGAGTACAGTGACAGGAGTGCATGCCTAGGTTGTCAATATATTGCCCAGTAGTTGCACTTCCCATAAGATAAGCCTCCATGAATACTCACAGATAATAACTCATTTTTTCTGCACAGAATAATTTAGTCCAAACAAAATTTGACTGGTGCTGGAGAGAGTTTTATTGACAGCAGTCACCTCACCATAAGCCTCTTTTCTCACTGCAGAAGTTCTTTTTCCTCAGTTGTGGCTCATTTGCAAAGCCCCAATCTCAAATATATCCATTCTATTAAAAGAGGTCAGTCCCAAACTCCAGCTGGATAATCTCATCCCTTAGTTGTAGATTAAAAATTCTTGGTCTTTCCTCAATTAATTTGCATTTCATTTCTGATCCCTCAGGATTCATGTGCAGCAGAGCTCATGTCCAGTCCATGTGCAAAACAATCTTGCTCCATGAAAAACTGGGACAAAGTGGACATGAGCAAAATGTTGAATCTAGACGACTTGTATGAATTATTATTGTTAGAACTATTTTTAAAGTGAAGCAAAACCAGTTTACGTTTTATAAGCTATTAAAATACTTATGAAAATCACTCAACAGATAAAAATTCCTCTTTTATGCTGACTTTGTGTGTATTAATGGCTGACAAATTTCAGTAAGTCTTAATCTCTACTTATGTCATACTCAAGGATTTATTATTGCTTCTTAATTCTGTGTAGTTCTGTGCCAGTCACCTGAATTGCTGGGTCAGCAGCCAGGCAACAATATCCAACATGCTGGTCCAGTCTTTGGACAGCTGACTGACATTTCTTTTCAGTCTGCCAGAGGTTTCCAAATATATTGCACCGTCTTTAAGTTATTAATTTTTAGTTGGAAGATTGTTTTGCCCAATTTTTTCATGTATTAAATTAAATCCTTGTTTTGTGCAGCTCCTTACAGTTATATTTTGCTAGTATTTTCCCACAAAACAGTGGATGTCAATGGACTTGCAATCATTAAGAAGTCTTTGAGGCTGAGAGTTCATTTTACTGCTCATAAGCTGAAATTATTTCACTTTTATTACAAATATATTTCTTTGTGTGACTGTATCACTTGCTGCACTGAAATAATGTTAAAATTCCTTTATATTCCTTGCTACTTTACTTTTCTGCCTTTGATCCCATTGGTTGCAAATGGTAGATATCTTATTCCTATTTGATCAATTATGCTTTGATTTAGTCTTTTTATTGGTAAAAAGAAAGTGCTATTTTGAAGTATGTGCACTGGAAGATTTTGGATTTAACAATTTTTGGCGAATCCTATTTTCTGCTTGTCTGGAGATTGTTCAAGGTTTTTACTGTACAATTAATCAGATTTTGACTTGGGACAGAGTCATAAAGAGAGACTGTGAAGCACTTTGTATCACAGTCAGCTCCTCCAAAATATCTGTTACAGAGCTAGTTTAATCTAAGGAACTGCAATTAGCTATATTTTTCATTGTTCCACCACAAATAAATTTATTTTAAAATTAATTATGTAGGACAAAATATTTTTAGTGGAACACAGACCACAGAAATATCCAAATCTGGATCGTACATGTAAGGATTGATCATTTTCCTGCATCAAAGGTGTTTCAGAAGTCAAGGCAGACACATAAGTTGCTTTTCCCTCGTCCCTTGATCCAGTTATTCGATTGTAGAAGGCCACTAGGTTAGTCAGTCATTATTTGCCCTTTATGAGGTCAGAAATCACAGAAAACAAATATGCTCTAACTTGCTAGGATTAAATCAATATAAAACAGATCTCTTTGCTGCAAACGAAACTTACTTAGCAGAGCACCAGTTCTATGTACAACTGCTGGGCTATGACAGTCTAGATTGTTCAGATTTCTGTAACAATCATATAAATACTAAATCTAGTCATTATCACAAAAAAATAAGTATTATAGTCAATATTAAAATACAAGGTTTTTCAAGGTTAGGGCTGCAAGAAATGTTTAACAGAATATCTATGATGATAGTGAATTTGACATTAGCATTGTTTCTGTCAACTTAATTTTCTTTAAGAAATTAAAAAAAAAAAGAAGTCTGCTTTTGATGCCAAAATTATTACTGTTCTTTCCTTTTTATTTGCTAATTGAAAAATTCACAGATGAGAAGTAAATGTGCCATGTTAGCATATCCATATTATTCTCTTATGGTTAACAAAAAGTTCATGAAATTCATCCCCATTCATCAACCTCACTACACTTGCTGCAATAATCCCTTTTTTTAGCCTTGTATTTACTGTCCAATATTGCATTGTTTTTTCACTTCCTCTCTAAACCTCAGAGGTAAACCTGAAGTTCTATTTTAAGCATGGTTCTGTTTTGAGATCTTAATTTTCTATTCTACTTCTTCTGTTAGACCTGAAAGTGTTTATTAGGGCAAAAAAGTTCACTGTGCACATTGTTTGCAGGAGTTGCTGAAAATAATCAGAGTATTGTCTTGTGAGATTCCTACATAAATATGTTGAACTATCTTTAGCCAATTAAAATAATTGTTTATTTGCAAGAGCTTCCAAGCACCATATATTTGCTGACAGGTCTGCATTTCCTGCTGATGAATACATCTTTGAATAATACCAATTTGTTTTGGAGATAGTTACCATGAAAATCTAGTGACTGCTGCCATTCCATGCTAACATGATATTTTACAGGCTTCAATTGCTCTGGCAAACAGCGGAGGCATAAAACTGATGAAGGTAGCAGTCTGAAAATTTAAAAATATGTGTAAATTTTGTGAGAAGGGCTATTCTTCTTCTGGAGTGAGAATAAGCAAAATTTGACTGGTTGCCAAATTTTAAGCAAACCTAATACTGCTACAGACCAGAGTAGCCAGCATTTTTGTGAATGGGACATGCCTGTGTGCTGGGGTAGAATCAGGGAGGTTTTAGGAATGTCTTCACAAAAAATATGGCCTTTCTGCCTTCTTGTTTATAAAAGTAAATAATTGATCTCTTGTTTGATATATTTGCTGAGGAAGAAGGACTGTAATAATTTTTTTTCTACACAGAGAACCAAAATTTCCCTTGGTCTTTGTATGTTTGTATTTTATTATACACACAGTCAAAAAATCATTGCATATTTCAGCTTTTGTTTCTGTGGTCTTGAACATCAACACTGTGGCTATGATTTATCTCATGAACAGTTAAATTCTGTAGATGCTACTTGTTCCTCTTTTTGCAGCTGCTGTTTCTGTCCTAAGAGTCCTTTTCACTGCCTTGTGTAGAAATGCTGCATTTCCCAGGCTTATTCACAGCTCTAAAGCATCACACTCCATTGGGAAGCTTGGATGCAATTAACATCATCCTCTCTCAGCAACATCCTCTGCTCATGTTTTTTTTCTGTCTTGGAATGTTCATCACTAAATGGATATGTTGCTGTATAAATCTATGGTAAACTGACATCTTGAGCACTTCATAATTTGTCCTGTTATCTCAAGAAGAATATAGTAAAACTGGAAATATTCTAGCTAATATGTGTCTGATTTTGCGATCAAGGAATCAAATTATTCCTGTATGGGGGACAGTGTGCTGAATCCTCATCCAGGCTCTTTGGTCTCAATGAGAGAACTGGGTTATGCATGTGTAAAGCTGTGAATGGCACAAACTGCACGGGGAACTTCTTCCACTCATTCTGTGCAAGAGTTACTGGGTGTCAAAGCCACCTAGCCCATGGTAGGGTACAAAATATAATTCATCATAACATGCTATTCAGCTGTTTAACTGGTCATCACAGGGCACTAAAGATGGAAGCTAAAGATGTACATGTGTTTCAAAAATGATTGAATTAATTTCATAGTAGAAAAAACCAAAATCTCCCTTACTATTATGTACAAGGATTCACTTCTGACTCAGGATGTCCCTGAGATGATGATTCCTGGAAGCAGTGCTGAAGCTTGCACTACTCACATCAAACCTTACCATCTGGCAGGTCTGTTCTTACTCATTTGTGTGGCTCTCTAATAAACACCCAGAGCTCTAGTCTGCAAATTCTGAGGAGAAATTTGTCCTGAAATGTCAGTGCAGCTGTAGAAATGAAAGGTATCATCACAAAGAGAAAAGATCCCAATGGCTCAGTGAAGTTGAGGGGGAAGCAATAAATATCACAAAATGGTTGAGACTGGGAGGAAAAATGTGTTTCCTGGTGTTCAAACTATGTCACCTGTGTTTCAGTTTTTGACCCTTGCCTCTGGTCCTGTAAATGGGCACATCGTGGAAGAGTTTGATTCTGTCCCCTTTTCACACTTCTTTCAGGTCATTTCCTGAAAGCTGCTTTCTTAGTTGGGTGTCCTCTCATGTCCTGGTGCACAGCGTTGCTCTTCTCCAGCTGCAGGACTTTGCCCTTCTTATTTAACTTCCTGGGGTTCCTGTTGGCCTGTTTCTCCAGCCTGTTAGGCCGCTTTGGGATGGCAGCATGGCTCTCTGGCCCCTGCTCTCAGTTCTGTGTCATTTGCAAACTGGCTGAGCGTACACTCTGCACCACCACCTAATGAAGGTGGCAAACAGAATTCCACCTAGTATTGACCCCTGGGGTACACTGGCAGTTACTGGCTTCCAGCTCAACTTCATGCCACCGATCACCACCCTCTGGGCCCCGCCATTCAGTCAGTTTTGGGTCCACCTCTCTGTCTCCTCATCCAGCCTATGCTTCAGCAGCTTCCCTGTGAGAATCTTGTGGCAGACGGTATTGGAAAGCCTTCCTAAAGCCTTACTAAATATCCACTGCTCCACTGTACTATCTAACAGGATAGTAATTTCATCATAGAAGGTTGTCAAGTTTGTCAAGCATGACCTGCATATGGTGAATCCATGCTGTCTCTTGCATATGATTCTTGTCTTTCATGGGCTTGGAAATGGTTTCCAGGATTAGCTACTCCATCACCTTCCACGGGATCAAGTTAGTTCTGACTGGCCTGTAGTCCCCTGGGTTCTCCTTCTTGAAGATAGGTTGTAATTTTCTTTCTTCTAGTCTTCAAGCACTCCTGAAGCCTGTTTTTTTGTGGGTTTTTTTTGGGATTTTTTTTGGTTTTTTCCAGTTTTTGTGGTGAATCAAGGATTACAGAGTAGTGTTACAATGGCATCAGCCAGTTCCCTCAGGTTCATCATCCATCCCCGGGAAGAACTCCGTGATGTTTGGGCCACCCAAAAGGGAAGTAGAAGCAGGAAACAAGCAACACTGAATGAAGTCTAAGAAGTGGGAGATTATTGCTAGTGGCTGGCAATTACTGACACATAACAAACACTAACACATAACAATTACTGACACAAAACATAACATCTGTAAGTGGGATGCTTATGCTAAAACCACTACTGAAGTTAATAAATAGCATCAAAACCATCAGCAGGTTCAGCAGTCCCTAGATATTACTGAAGATATGGGTAGTCAATATAGAAAACTCATTCAATTGGCCTTTTTAGCTTGATTTGTATGCATGAATTGTGTTCATGCCAGCTGCAGCAAGATTTTACTTCGAAGGACAGCACAATGACACTCTGGAGGAAACAGCTATCCTCTTCTGCTCATCAACTTCAAGTGCAGCTCTGGACTTAAGAGAAAAGGTTTTCATACCCTGTCTAGCTCTTTAATCTTTATTCCCTGCCAAAACCAAACTCAACAGAGTAATCTGTTTGGACAGATGGAGGCAAAGACTGTCCTTTTATACAGTTTCATACTGTTGATATTCTGAGTGTTATTCAGTTTGACCTGCCCACAAACAGCTCACTTTTATCTTTTCCATTCCTAAATTTCCCTACCTGAAATTCAGTTTTGTGTGACAGCTCTGACACCACAGTTATTCTAATTCCATTCCTCCAGCTCTTCCTCAGTGTCACAAGCATCCAAAACATCTTCAATATTTCTTAAGAGAAGTACTGCTTCTTTGCTTTCTCAGCTTTACCTTGTGCTTCCACAGATGACAGTTCAGCTGACAAAATAAAAATTTGCATCTCCCACTGACTGTGCTAACTCCTGAATTCTGGTAATGGCCATGTTCTTCCAGATGCTGCAAAACAGATCTACATACGTGAAAGCAGTAGGCTGCAAGAACTGGAGTCTATCCACTGACTCCAAGGCATGTAAGGAAAGGTTTGCTTGCATTAAAGGACTAACATATCCTGCACATATATTTTCAGGATTATTGGAGGAGTGTAGCTTGGGATTCAGTCTCTACTGAATATAGTTAAACTTGAATTTATAGATATTCACCAGATTAACTACTTTAAGGATTTGTAGCAAAGGAGGAAGAGAATGCTGCCTTGATGCATGACAAGGTGGCATGTTAGCAGCTTTTTATTTTGGGGAATGTTGAGCTGGACAAAGATGCTTAAGCTAGTGGAAGCAGAAGATGTGGTCTCTCTGCAGCATTATCTAGCCAAAGCAGAGGCAGATGAGGAAAACACAGAGATAAAATAGAGTTGGACAAAATATCCAAGTCACTAATGCATGAGAAGATTCCTTGTGGAAACTGAAGGTAGATGCACAGGTGAGTTACCTGATACCAAGATGAAGGTAGATTGCAGAAAAATGTATGTGAGTTGTATGTATGTGTATGCATGTTTTTATGTGAGTAGCATTTAGTGATCATCAGCTGGACCAAGTTAGCAGCTGTTTATGTCTTGGCTTTTTGAACACATACACCAAGAATGATAGAGCCATGGTGGGCACTGATGCTGGCATTTCATTGCACCTGTAAGCTTCTCTTCAATGCAGGATGGAATGCCTTAGAGCTCCTCTTTTGAGATAGAGGCAACTGTATTTGTGCTTAGAGCCCATCTTGAGAGGTAGAGGTGATTGGATCTATGCCATAAATTCCAGTAATGAATGCTACAACACCTGGAGAGGAGATTCTTTTTCAGAATTAGAGCTGTTGTCTAGGATGACCTGTTCAAACTGCATGGGCAGATGCTGGCCTCACTGATGTCTCAGCCTGCCTAGGAAGTCTTTTTAAAATTCAGTTCTCTTAACCACAGATCTGTATGGCAATATCTTCTGCCTATGAATGTAGGCAGAAATATCATCTCCTCAGGACTGCCAGAATTCTCTACAGCTTCCATGGTTGCCAGACTGTTACTAATGCCAGCTGCAGTTTTTAATCTTCAAGGTACAAATTATATCTGGAGCTGAGCATCTGAAACGGTTTTCTTGCTTCTTTCAGCATTAGAGTTGTGTGCAAATGGCTCTTCTCTTCATGGGACTGACCTTTAAATTCAAAATTGTAGTAATTTCCTTTAGGAAACTATCCCAGGGACTGCTGCAGAGCTTTTGCATAACTGGGGAAGCAGACACTCCGGGATTGGGTCTGTTGGTATTCATCCAGCCCCTTAAGGTGTAGTCAGTTGAAAAATGTACACACTGGTCAAGGTATTGAGGTGGTCAAGGCTACTGGGAATGCATCTTGTGGGTTTATATTAGGAGACACATAGTGTCTGCCAAGCCTTAGGGTGGTACTTGAACCTTGGGTAGGCTGGTATGTCTGTGCCTGGGAAAAGGATCTTGGCTTTACCTTTCTGGTAAAGAAAGACAGACCTTGGTGTCAGAAGCGTAGATGCTGTATTTATCTTTCTCAGTGGTCTTTGAATAGTGATGGAGCCTTTAACATTTATTTCTTGGTAAGAGCCCTGTGGGAGATAAAAAGTGGAATTCAGATTTTGTTGATGGCCCCAGTGCAGCTGAGGGGCCCCTGGCTGGTAGGGTCTGACCAACTTTATGTTATATATATTTGTGAAACCAACATTCAAATTACTCAGTGTTCCCCACCAAACTTGTTCATTGTGGACATGCATGGGTTTCTTTACTCTTTTATTAGTGATGGCACAACTCTGAAGGGCAGTATAGTGTCCTGGGAAATGGGATGCTAGAACTAAATAGCAAAGGTTGGGCTCCTTGATGTCCAGAAAATTGTGGTCCCATCCACATGTTGTTTATCCTGTACATTAATCACGCCTATAGGAAACAGAATGGTGATGGCTCAGGTGAGCTGGCCTACCACAGCAGTACCATATATCTGAATGGGCAGCTCAGACCTTTGACCTGGAGTAAAACCTATGATGTGTAGGGCAATTCTTGTGATCCCATCTGCAGGAAAAAGCCAGGCCCACAAGGAACAAAGAGAACACATCGGAGACGCTCTGGAATAAATACAAGGAGCGAATGCAGAGAATGCAGAAGTAAGATCACTGAGAGCAGATGTCATTGTAGAGACTGCTGCACAAAGGTAGGAGCCATCTTTTAGGTGTCTGTTTCTGTGCCCTGAGCAGGCAAATGGTGCACACAGTGCACAAATGGTGCACACATTTTGCTGTATTGAAGGAGTGTGCAGGTGAGGAGACACCTAAGAGTGTAGAATAGATACTGAGCACTGCAAATGCAGAGTGGGCATAACAGAGCAGATGTGGTCTGTATGGTGCTCTTTGGGCTACAAAGAGGAAATTGCTTCCTGGGGACATGTTTGGGGTCATGTAGATGCAACCTAAGGTAACTGTAATGCAGTTATTGGTACCTAACCACATCCAGCTTAAATATGCGTGTCTAATGAGCTAAAGGCATTATTTAAATGCCTATTTAAAACCAGATTTCTACAGAGAATTGCCTTTTACTTCTGGTCATCATAGTGTTCTTCCAAACCAGAAAAAGGTTGTATATAATACATGTCTATTATTATTTATCCACTCATGCATTGTTACTTGCCTGGTAGGCCAAGTCACCTGTAGCCATCAACATTCATCTTCTGAAGGGAACACATAATGTATGTGAACAGGAGGAATTATGTTAACAGGCATGGAGATAAATATGTGCAGAGAAAGACCACAGTAACAAGAAACATTTATTCTGAAGGAGATCTTTTTTAGCTCTAGTAATAAAGTTGCATTTCTGCACTATGGATGTATTTCAAATTTGTGATGCAATATCTGCCTTAACAAACCAAATAAACTGAGCCTACTTTAATAGCTATTAGGTGGAAATTCCTGTCTTTTGGGGAACAATTAGAGCTCCTCGCAGTGTCTTTGGAGTAATGTTGTAGAGGAGCTGTACCAATTACACTCAAAATATCTTGCAATTTTCACAGAAATAAAAAGTAATTAACAGCTTGCATTAGTGTTCTCATTATCCAAGTTCTGAACAGTTTCAAGGCTAGGATTTTAGTTGGAAAATTATTGGAAAGCTTTCCCTAAAGAACTATTCCCTTTTCCTTTTTATCTCTCTGTCTTATATACACAGATTTTTGAGTACTTGTTTGTGATATTGCTGCTGGGGTAAATATTTACATCTTTGGTTTATTAGAGCCAAACAAGAAAACTTGGAGAACTGGAAAAATCTGTGCATTTCATGATGAGACTGTTTGAATTTACCCATCAGCATGTGTAAATATTTTTGTTTATCTTATATTTTCAAAACAAATGTATACTCTAAAGGATATTAGCTAAATAATTGTGGCTAGAGCCTAAGCTTTGTATGCCAATAAATCAAACTGAGAGTGAATTCTTCTAGCCTATTTTATACTATTCTTCCTGAACTCTGAATTTTTTTTGTGAAGAAAAATTTCACTATAGCAAAAAAATATAAATGCTAAGTATTAATTTAGTAATAGGGTAGCATTAATATTTATCATAACCTATATAAATATAAGGGTTTGTTCAGCCTGGAAAAGAGAAGGTTTAGGGATGACCTAATTGAGGTTTTCCAGTACCTGAAGGGAGCCTACAAGAAAGATGGAGGGGGACTTTTTACAGGGGCATGTAGTGACAGGACAAGGGGGAATGGCTCAAAATGAGAGTAGGTTTAGATTAGATATTAGGAAGAAACTTTTACTGTGAGGTTGGTGGTGTACTGCAGCATGTTGCCCAGAGAAGTTGTGGATATTTCATCCCTGGAAGTATTCAAGGCCAGGCTCAATGGAGCTCTGAGCAACCTGGTCTAATGGAAAAGTGTCCCTGTCTACAGCAGAGGGGTTGGAATTAGATGATCTTTAAGTTAATTTCCAATCCAAGCCATTCTTTGATTCCATGAAATATACTAAAACTTTCTATTACATAGCTGAAGCATAACAGCAAATTTAGTTTGAGAAGGTCCACACGTTCTGTGTCAAACTAGAGGACAGGTCACTTTGCTTATGTTAAAATCACACTGTCTCCAAAAGGCAGCAGCAATTACTTTTAGAATTATGCAAAATCCTGTTTTAGTAAAGTAACATTGTGGGCTTAAAGCTGGCGAAAGCATTGATATGTGTCAGCTGGACTATTCTTGAACTTGATCACAAAACCTGGCACTTCATTGGGAACCTTGGCAGACAGTGTCATAGAATTATCCAGCTTTGGGAAAGTGGGATATTTTGGCAATTGAAATCCACTAAAAGGAGATAAGACTGCCCAAAAACCTCAAAATTTTTTTCTTCCTGAAAGTGTTGACTATGATTTTATCTCCTTGTAGGTATAAATTGAGAATATGTAGGTAATTAAATGTTGTGCTCAAACACTTTCACTGTGAATTAATCACCTTCAACCATGCTTTTTTACTTTCCTGTACTCTTGAGAAAGCAGTTTTAAAAAGCACACAATTATTTTATGCTTGAGATAACAGAGGATACAGGGCTCTTGACAAGCCAGTGGACTCATTAGGACAAGAGCAGATCGCACTAATGAGTGGGGTACCAGTTTTGAAGTGATGCAGCACATGGTGCTGCAAATAGGCACATGATAAAGATTGACTTTAATCATATTTCAGCTCAGTATTAAACTGGTCTCACAGACCATTTGGACAGTTGGTGCAGTACAAGGACTGTGCTTGTGCCCCTAAAGCAGGCAACCTGTTTTCAGAGCCTGTGATCTTCCTTGCTGCTGAAGAAGCATTGTACCTACCTAGAAGGCAGCGTTGGAAGGTTGCTGTGATAAATCATTGCTTATGTAGGGAGATAAAGATTAAGGGAAGTTAGGCCTTAGCCTTTGAATGGTACCTCTTTTTTTACCTTTGTGAGGCACTGAGTCCCTCTTATTCTTTGAAAGGAACCCAAAATTGAGCAGAATTACCCAATTCAGTGAGAAGAAAGAAGCATCTACTTTTCAGGGATCTCTCCTTAAGAGCATTTGTCTCTGAGACATTTCTGTCTGATGTTAGTGTTTAGGGATGTGTGTCAAAGGAGATTCCTTCACTTGCCAAAATAATCTATAATGACACAACATATTTGTCTTGGAGAGAAGAGCTGACTGTCTAAAAGGCAAGTGGTTTTGTTTGTTAATATGACTTCACCAGGACAGTGAAGAAAATTTAAGAAAAGATTCTTAATGTCAGGGTAAAGGGCAGACTGTAATGTGGTGTAGAGCACAGAATACTGCCTTGGCAATGAGCTGATGAAAGCATCATCTTTATGAACTGCACTTTTTATAGAGGGGATATTGTTCAGTTTAGGTGAGTGAACCGAGATATTTCTGAACCTGCTTGGGCACAATTTTTTAAAGATGTCATTTGGCTTGCAATAGTCTTATCTGCATCAGCAATCACAGCTGAAAATGGAACCATATATCTCAAGCACACATTGAATTTCTGTATCTGTTGAATTTGAAGTTGTCACTGCTCTAAATATCTTTTTAGTCTTTCTGTTTGAATTGTGGTTAACTGCTGACATTATAAAAGCAACTTCCTAGTAGATATAATGACAAAATTCCTAAATTTGGGTATCTGCTTCACTACACTTACCCCTATTTGCATTTGTTCAGGACTTTTTCTGGCTCCTCTTGCAACTTGAAATATTTCTGGTGAATCTGTTCTCATGTGTGACTTTTCACTAAGTGAATGGAAATAAAGTAAAAGCTCAACCTTTTACTGTGAAAGACTTGTGAACCTGTTATGTTTGTCATGCAGGGAATGATGGATTAAGAACTAAAAGGAAATCTACACTTTTTCATTTGAGGTGTTTTCCTCAATTTAAGGTATAGTTCAGGGGTATCCAAAATACAAAAATTAATAGAGCTTTAGTTGCATATGATACAAGACCTCAGATATTGAAGCCTGTACTCTTGCACTGGACTTGTTGGCAAGATATTTACCATGCATTAGCACAATATATTCTGAAATACACCATTTCTGTCAGGTAATATTTTGATTGGATCATTTAACTAATAGTCTCCCACATAGTATGTAAATACGATCCTTGCCAGGTGAAATTCAGATCATTAATAGTCACATTGATTTTTTTGTTTGTTTGTTTTTTGTTACTGTTAGGTCAGGTGTTATCAATAGATCATAAATCTGCTAAAAGAATGGCATTGCTAGAACATGGAGTGCAGCTGTTGTTATCCCTCAGCTTCATCAAACAAAATTACTTTTGCTGATGTACAGGTTACCTTGAACAATCCAACTGGATATTCAATATGCATATTGTCACCCACTTATTGTAGACAGAAAACTAACCATTTTTAGAATTCTGGTTTTGTATTACAAAAAAAATCTTTGACTGAACATACAAGAGAAAATATTAAAATATTAATGCAATTGAGATCACTGAAATTTAGGTTCTAATTTTTTCCTTCCTTTCTTCCTCCTGTTTCCTTTCCTGTGCAGATGGTTTCTAGCATAGGTTTTGATAGGATTTTTGTACAGTTCCTATCAAAGCCCTGTGTTTCACAGCCATGCAAGCAAGGTTCCTGAAGTATTTTCTTCCATCCTAACAGGCAGCCTGGAGCCCTTTTCCTCTTGGTCAATTGCATCTGTTCTGTAATAGATGGAGAGCTGGCAGAAAAATGGCTGGAATAGTTATGAAGATGAGGAAAAAACCCCAGATGAATTATCCTGCCATGATGTGCATTTTATATTTCTTATTCTTTTCTTTCCCTTCAGCTTTTCTACTTTCAGTGATTCTGAACCATTGCATTAAGAAGCACAAGAGCACAAAAGAAGGTGTGACCTTCAACCTATTTCCATTAATGTGTAGCATAACTTTGTCATATCTTTTCTTTGCTACTGCTGCTGCCAGACTTATTTTTTAATAGCATACTTCAAAGGCTTAAAATTAAAGTAATCTAAAGTATCTGTCAGTGGCACAAGAAAACCATTAAACAATAGTAAGTGAAAATCTAAGAGCTATCTTGGGCTAAATGTTACCCACATTAGTTGGTATACCAGAAGCCTGATTTTGAATCATCTTGCAGTCCTGATTAAAAAAATGATTTTTTCCCCCCCCATTTATTGATCTGGAATAAGATGGAAGCATAATTCCTGAGCACTGAAACTAATTCAGGCTATGACTGTGCATTAAAGTAGGTAATGAGAGATTCTGGGTTCTGGGTTTCTTAAGTTTGCCATTTCAACTTAAACTTCTGAAAAGCTGATCATCCTCTCCCCAGGCAACTAGCTTTTTAAAAAGGGTGTGCTCTCCTGCATGGCAATTTCTCCTGCTTTAAGTTACTTGTTCAGGTCTATTATTTTTAAATGTCATATGATTAAAATAAAGCCTAAAATAAAGGCTTTCTCATAGCCAGTTCCTAATATCTGGCAAATAGTATTGCACTGTGTAAATACAAAATGATTGGATTAAGAGAATGTTATTACCAAAAAAACCTTGCAGAACTTGTATCACTTACTGGGTTGGTTTCATAGTATGGAAAGCACATGGGGCTCCAAATATTGAGAAGCAGACTGCTCTTAACACCAAACATTGCTCTGTCAGGACTTGGGTCCGTCTCTTTGTTCGTGTACTATGAAATTTTAATAATGTTCTAATGAGGCTAGTCAACCGTAGAATTCAACTTTGCTTCTGACATCCAGCTTAAAGGAAAGAAAGACATACTTCTTTAGTAAATACCATATTTAATCTCCACAGTTCCAAGCAGCTCTGAGAATGACGAAGATCCCTTGCTTTCATAATGATTAATAATGTTCACTCTAAAGCTGTGTTTGCAGATGGGGCCACCATAGTACCAACAGAAAACAACTTTTTCAGCGATGGCTAATGATATAGGCAAGTTGGGTGGGCCTCCTGGGCAGTTTGAAATAAGAAGATTGAATTAAGGATTTGCATTCTGTGTCTTTAAATTTTATTACAGAGTTTAATTTTCCTTTGTCTCTCTATTACCTTTTATGTCATGTGTATTTTGTGATATTTATAAAAGGTAGTGTTAGATAAACATCACAGGAAGTGAGTAAAATATACATTCAGTTCAATATAAAATTTATAATATGTTACATTGTTTATAAACCTATTTCACTGACTCTACATTCAGTCAAAAAGCCAGGCAGGTCTCTGAGCACAAAGAAGAGGCATCAGAGTTGTGCTGTCCTTATAAACTTGCAAATATGTTTGTGTTAGGCTAAGCTAATCACTGCTGAGGCTAATGGGCACCAGACCTAGAATACTAATAGAGGCTTCTGGCCACAGCCTGTGGTTCATCCAGGGAGACATGGAGCTGGGAGAGGGCTATGAAAAATCACCATGGCAGGATCAGATGAAAAGGAAAAAAGTGAAGGAGTTTCTGTGGTGGTACAGTCTAGTTATTTCGGATTGACAAGCCTGGGACCTATGGCTACCAAGGCTAGAAAAGGAGAAATGACTACTTAAAAGCAGAGTAAGAAAAAGAATTTTAAAATAACAAAAAATAAAACCAAATTAAACCCTACCTGATGATGAAAGAACTGTTCACAGACAAACAGTTGCGTGACATAGGACTCAGAACATAAGGTTCACATTGTCTCTAAGTCTTTACTTACAGCTCTGAAGGAAAAGACTTGATTGAAAGATCATGTCAGGTATTTTCTTAAACAAAAGAGGTGAAACAGAAACTGACGCAGCAAACTCAGAAGAGGACAATGCCAGATAATACACTTGGGGTGATGTTTCTACTATGTATTTCACAATGGGATTAACATACCTTTCACCATTGATTTGTCTTGAGCAGAATAGGCAACCCAGAATGTCATTTGAGTCTGTTTCTCTTGTTTTACAGACGAACTTTCTTGGTGTAATAACTTCAAAACCTGTTGAGTTTAAGAAAGCCACAAACAGCTATTTGAGGACTTGCTCTCTGCCCTAGTATAGTATTTTCTCAGGTACTAAAAAACCAAAAAGCAATGTTTTGTAGAACAAGTGCTAGTTTTGGGTACTGTGTAGGAATCAGTTGAAGCCTGTTGCAAATTTAATTTGGTTTCCTAGGGTTCAAGAAATGCCCTGTGGTGTCAGACTCAGTCTCTGATGGGGAAAATTGAAAATGCTGTTTAGGGAGAAAACACAAATCTAGCTGCTGTCTGCCATTCCACTTGCACTCCTCTACTATCCATGTTCATTGTGGGAGGGATGCTGGAAGGGAAAGAGGGAAAGTCCTGGTCTGTTCCTTCAACATGTGGTAAAACATCTACTTGAAACTTTTGCCTCTAAAGCTTTCTATGGCAACTAATTCAACAAGTTCACTACAACCCTTGGGGGAAAAAAATACAGTTTATACATTTTAAATTGATCCCCTTCTATTTTCAGTGAGTGATCTATAGTTCTGATACTTGAAAGATTTGGTGGAAAACCTGTGCATGTAACTTTTCCCCTGCTTTGTGATTTTGTAAGCTTTACCCGTATGCCCTCTCAGCATTTTTAGTTCTCCTTGCAAAGCATCTGATCTCTCCCTGTCATCATTTGAGTTGCCCTTCTGTGCTTCTTCCCTCTCTCTGCTATTTCCTTCCTGAATGTGTGGAGAGTGGGGCTGCAAATCGTGCTTGAGATGAGAGCTTGGCAAGGTTTTGCATGGAGGCAGAACGGTGCCCTCTGTCTTGCTCCACTGCCCTTCTGGGTTCAGAGGACAAACTGCATCATCAGCTGTTCAATGTGCAAACCCCTATCCCAGCCATTTTCCTTTGGCATCTTCCTCATCTTGAGGCCGTGTCTTTATGGCACTCTCAGAAGTGAAATAAGGAAAGATCCCTGTAGTTCTCTGACTCTGGCATATGAATGCTCTTTTGGAAAGCTGAAAATAGGATTTACTCCTGCCAACCAGAGGCTAACCACCCTTCCCAAGAGGGGGTTGGTGACCATAATGATTCCTCATGAATTATATTTGCACAGTCAGAGAGGTGCACAGAAAGGCTCCCCAGAATCCTACTTGTGGCAGCTCTTGCCTGGTGGTTGTTCACACTGCTGGGTAGGGAGGGAATTTCTTATTTCTGGCAATGAGTAGTTGGCTGTACATCAAATCCCACCATTTATTTTGATTTCCATATTTTTCTTCCATGAAATGTTTAATTCCTTTGCATCATAGGCTGTTTTCTAAATTAGAAATTCACTTTAATATCAATTGATTTTGAGACTTCCAGATTCTGAGAAGCAATCAGTAAAGCTGAAATAGATTACATGATCAGAAACTGAAACCTAAAGGTACTCAGTCACTGCTGCAAGATTTACATTAACATTTACCCACAAATAATTATGGATATTTTATTCTGAAAACCATCTTATTCCCAGAGCTATATTACTACAAAACCAGAATATACACTTCTTTGCACAGACATTTCCAACCCCACATCAAACCTTTGCTTTCCTAGGGTCCCTTCTACATAAATGGTCCTATTAATACAGCAAATGGCAAAGGACCAGGCAGTATTGGGTCTTGGAAGGTGTATGACAAAGGAGAAGCATATAGGGGAACCCAGTGGGGTACCCAGGCCCTTAAGCCCTGGGATGAAGATACCTGGCTGATGTACTCCATGTGTCACCAGCAAGGCCTTCACAGGACATCTGCCTGTAGGGGATCAGCTACTAGCTCCTCTAAGACCTTCAGGCCATCCCCTCCTCTCACCAGTAGTCTTCCTGGGTTTCCAGGAGGCTGGGATATAAGGCAATTGCACCTTTTTTGCTTCTATTTCTCTATGCTCCCAATGCTCAGAAGACGAGGCACTAAGTCAATGTATGACTTTGGGGTGAAAGAGACAATCCATATCTTGGCAGGCATACTTAAGAGCTAGCAATATTCACAAACTTTTCCTATCAACACTTTTCTCCCTTGAAGAAAAATGTTAACTTGAAAATGAGAGAAGAAACATGGCTTTTATTTTACACTTGCTTTTTTCTTTTTGTGTAGTTTACTATTCACAAACTGCAAACGTGTTACTTGAGAGTCTATTTTATTTCCTGAGATATTTTTTGTAGCTATGTGCTGTGAACAGTATTTCTGTCTGTCAGAGCCATGCAGAAGGTAGAAATGCCTGTGGAGGCACAAGGAAGCATCTGGATGCATGGCAGGTGTTGGGTTTATGCCTGAGGCTGACGAGGACTAATTGTCACTAATAGCTGCCTGGAAGAGGTTGAGCAAGATTACAAAGCATGTAAACTGTAAATTCAGCAAAGTGCTAGCTCTGGATAGCTGGAGAGAATGCAAATCAGACAGAGGGTGTTCTTGTGTGAAATCACCTTGTTTGAGTTGTTGGATAAACCATTCCTCAAAGTAGTGAGTTAGAAATAACCTGCTATGAAAGAGATTGAAACAGCAGGTCATCTTACAGAAGTCCTATGATTTGAAATAGACCCCTCAGCTTGTCTGCAAGAGCCAGATCTCTGCTTATGAACCCACTGTGAAGTCTCCTTTAGGAGGCTAGGAGGAGGGTTTATGTACCATGAAGGTGCTTTTGATCCTGTGGGTAATATTCTCTGGTGTCTGAAAGCTTGCTTCCAGGGAGCCTTTGCTGTAGCTCTGGCTGTAAAGAAGATAATCCTAGTGACTTCAGTGTAAATGTAATGCTTTATATGTTTAAACACTGAATGTTTTAAAGCATTTAGTAAAGAAGGTGGAGGAAGAGAAATGAAGATGGGAAGATCAGTACTTGCAATAGATTTAAGTTCTAACAGCTGTTGCTGCCTTTTCTTTCTGAAACCCTCATAATTCTTAAGTTTGTAACAGGGTTTTGATGCAGAGGAAATGCGCTGGGCTCCAGGAGTCTCTTCTGCATTCCTCAGAATTCTGATCAGCATTTGTAAGCTGTAAGCTGTTAATTGCTACTTCCATTCTTTTTCCTTTCTTCCTTTTAGTCCTTATGATAATTTTAGCAACTGCATAGGAATGCTGCATTTCACACAAGAGCTCGACATCCCTGGTTCCGAGCCTGCCAGCCACAACAGCTGTGCTGAATGGGGTGAAGGAAAAATGATATGGTGTATTAGGGGTCTTCTTTAAGGAAAAGTGTATAGATTATAGGTGTAGCACCTTCTTCTTACTCCCAAAGCCAGGCCAAACTTAGAAGCCTGTTGTCTGACTGCCCTTGGGCACTACCTTGAGTCTCACTCCAGTCCCTGGGAATAGCCAGAGCTCCAAACCAAGTCCCTGTGTTATCAACCAGCCAGCACAGCTGTTTTTGAAGGTTGTCAGTTGTGAAGGTAGAGGTTCAAGGCTTCAAATCTTAGTGCTGATTCCTGGTTAAAAAAAAAAAAAAAAATTGCCCTGAACTCAGTTGTTTCTTTTTTAGCCTTTCATTCAGAACTCTTAGAAGGACACAGGAGAAAAGTGTCAGGTGCCTCTTACTGGCCATGATAGTGAGATATTCAGTGTCATGAGCATGCTTCATTTTTTGAATTGGACATTCAAAGTGCTATAGATAGATACTCAAGAAAATCTTTTTCTGGCTGCTTGATCTTCATGTTTTCACTACTTCACAGCTAAACATTATCTTAAAATGCTGCTAAAGGTACACAACTATTCATAATTTCTTGGCTATGCTGCTTTCCAACATATTTTCAGTGTCATCTTCAGACAGAAATGTAAGTAGAGGAAAAATATTTATATGTAAGAAATACATCCATGTGTACAGACTGAAAATTGTGTCATTGCCAGAAATGAAGCCAGGAAAAAAAAGAAATTTCAAATAAATATTTCAATATGAAATGTAAGAAAAGTTATTTCTTCAGCTTTGAAGGTGATTGATAATGTTGTATAAATGCTTACATGTGGGAATGAGAAATTACAAACTTCTCAGTTTTAAGAAAAACACAATAGCTTGCAGGTGAAGTTTCCAGCTGGAAGCTGTAATCTAGTAGATTAAGATTTCCACATGTGAGGTAAATTTTCTGACATGTGTGCACTGTCTAGAGACTTAAAATGAGATTAGACAGCTTTCTAAAAAATGATTGTATTCTATCAATTTTAAAATTCCTTTGACTGCTCAGTGCAAGGAAGTCTAAAAGAGCAGAATTGCCCCCTCTGGCAATGTCAATGTGTTCTGTAACTAAAAATGCTCAGTTAACCCACCATACCTAACTTCCATAAGTTGAACAAGACTTGTCTTTTGTTCTCAGTCTGGATTTTTCCTGAAAATGTCAGTAAAATTTTCCAAAGAGAAAATGATAGAAAAATATGTTGATTTGACCATGTCAGTAAACACATACCCAGTCCCTTAAATCTTAGGATGGAGAAGACCAGCTAGCTTTTTGAACTCAGGAGAGATGATCATTCCTGGATAGAAGACAACAGAATCAGCTGAGTTGGAAGAGACCCTCAAGGGTCATCCAGTCTGGCCCTGCATAGGACATCCCAAGAGTCACACCATGTCCCTAAGAGTGCTGTCCAAACACTTCTAGAGCTCTTTCAGGCTTGGTGCTGTATCCACTTCCTTGGGGAGCCTCTTCCAGTGTCTGACCACCCTCTGGGTGAAGAACCTTCTCGTGATATCCAACCTAAACCTCCCCTGACACAACTTCAGGCCAATCAGCTGTCTATTTCGAGATTTTTAGAAAGAGACAAAATTTTTCAGGAGGGAAAAATGGTTAAGAAAAATATTTTAACAGACTTTCTGGTGAGAAATTCCCAGCTGCTCAGAAGATGAACTTGATGTGAGTGTGCCCTAGTCCAGAAAATGTGGCCTCAAGGAGGCATTTGCATTGCTCCTGGGCAACAGGTCTGCTTTGATGCTTTTCATAAATTCATTTGTTTTCTCAAGAGATGGGTCCAAGTCTCTCTAGAATGGAGATTTCATCCCTTTCATCAATGAAGAGACCTTTAGTCAATGGTCCAACACACCAAGGTGACCAAATAGAAAATAAAGCTAGAAATGGGTATTGGTTTTTAATGTTGCATGAGAAAGGGAGGGGGAACAGAGGTTCCTAGAGAGCAGTGTACCCACACAGGCATCTCAGCACCTAGAATCATCCCCCAGAAGAGCTCCAGCCAATGTAATAGGGGATAGAGTCAGGTCCCATCCCAGGGTACCAATCCTGAGCATCTTTCCTCTAAGCCTAATGAGTTGGGTTTCAAGGATCATTGTCAGGAAGAGCAGCTTTGATGGCACAATGTAATAATACCTGTGAGGAAAGAACATTGCTCACTGATTGAAGTCCTCCCCCATACAACAAATCAGTGGTCTACTTTAAAAGGTTTCTTTTCTTTCATTAGTAATTCTTTTCCTTGAAGATTTCCCACACCCATGGGGATCCTCTCATCTCCTCTCTTATCCCAGGTCTCAGATACTTTCTTTCATGTCTGACTCTATCATCCAAATCAGTAATGAGTATTTGATGATTAGCCATGACTTTTTTGTCCATTCATGTAACTCCCAAATAATTGATGCAGAAATTTCAACTGACAGGCACTGATGCATTAGTACTACAGAAAGTTCCAGTGTAATTTGCAGTGCTTCAACGCTGTGCCTCTCTTCCCTGATCATTTTTCATGAATGAATTTGAGGAATCGGCATGCCTGTAAAAAATAATCCATCTCACAGCCTAGCTATTTTCCCTTCTATTTCCCTGGTGGGGAACAAGGAGGACAGTTTAGCTAACATAACTGCAAACTCCATTTTCCCTATCTTTGTTTCTGCATAAATGATAAACTTTCAGACCAGGATCTGTTTTCTAATATTGCTATTTGCTCAAAAGCCTAATGTTGTTTTGAGGCTCTGCTGGCCCCAAAACACAACGTAATACACACAACAAGCTTATTAAGGAAAATGGAAAGATAATTGTGATGCTGAAGTAATATTTCCTGTTCAAAGAGAATTTGTCAGCACACCAGTTTGTGCAAAATGTGCTGCTTGGAGGAACAGGAGGAATGGCATTGTCACAGAGGTCATTTCTGTGTGGAGAGCAGCAGACAGCCCTGTCTGCAGGGACCAAAGTGCATCTGCTGGAAGGAAGCTGCAGCTGAGGAAAGCCATTTCTCATGAGGAGGCTGATCCCTGTAGAGGAGCCAGAGCCCAGCTCACAGCTGTCTTCATGAGAAACAAGCCCGTCCTGGCTTCATCTCTGTGTCCAATGACAACGCTTGCAGAAACCCAAGCCTGGTTTAGGCATATAATTTGTAGCTGTAGAGAGAAGCAGTTGCAGAAATTTTGCATCTTTAGTGGAAACAGCCTGGTGCCTTGTAAAGCTGCTAGAAAGAGGTCCTGTGCATTCAACTCCCATTTGTCCACCCAGAGCACCATCAGAAGTGCCTCCTACATATATCCAGGGCCGTGTTCTGTTAGTGTCATACTGAAAGCAGAATCCTCACTGAACTTAACAGATGCTTCTTAAAAGGCAGTGGCATTGCTTCGTGATGGGTATTAGTGACTGTTCCACACTTCCTATGGACAGCCTTAACCTTCCTTCAAATGCTTTGAAGGAATCAAAAATAACTATTAATGCAATTTTAATGAGTCTTTAATGTTATATTTAATATTATTGCCTTGGCTGCTATGCTGCTTGTCAGGGAATTGTTAAAATTTTTAGAGAAAGTTCCAGAAAACATTTCACAGAGGATCTATTCTAAAATGCAGCAGATTTTAATACTTACGCAGGACAAAAAAGATTTTAAAAACCCCATCCATCTCCACAGGTGGAAATAGGACTTTTGAAGTACAGATAAAGAAAGAAATAAACAAAGAAGCAAATACAAATGACAGTGTGCTGCAGCTACATCCTTTTTCCAGCAATGGAAAGTGCTGGTTTTCAACTTCCACATCCCACTATGATGCCTGGCCTGTGTCAGTCAACTTTAGGCACTCTCTGAGCATATTTTGCCTTTGTACAGGGAATTCACCTGGTACAATTTCCTTCTCAAAGTTGCCTATCACTCATGGTACAGTCATCTCAGAAAAAAATCCCAATAAACAAATTCTGATGGATTCATATTCAGTCAAAAGGTCGACCAACTTAATGAGTCGACTGGATTGTTCCTGGTCTGATTCTAGTTTCATTTGCAAACTCAGAAGAAGCACCTCTGTACAGTGTTCTGCTCTGAGGCAATGCAGTGTCAGGGCTGTTAGCAAAGCCAGCTTTTAACCTGCAGCTAACAGAATACTGCTTTCTTTTCTTGGAACTTTATTTTGATGGAAATATTTTGTATTGATGAGGTGAGAGTTTACAAAGTAGCGAATTCATGCCAGGTCAGATGCTACTTTTCCAGGGATGGAGAATAGCGTTTAGTCATAAATAAGCCTAAAAGCCTTTTTGATTTCTTTTTCATTAAATGATAGACAACTGATGTTCTGGTTTTATATAATCCATAGAAGAATTTGGTTTAGAGTACTGTCCACCTTTTATGGAAATTGACTCTCATGAATAAAATTTGTTTAGTAAACAATAGAATGAAGGATGTTTGGACCAAAATTAGGGGGTATACATGTAGTGGGCATGCATGTCTTCTTCCTGTATATGTTTTCCATGTACACCAGATGCATGCTGGAATAGAGCATTACTCTGATTCCAGCAATCTGAACTGACTGAGAGATGGTCTGTTGTTATTCTGGGTTTACCTGCAGCACTTGAGGAGGTTTCTCTTTGGCAGACAAACAGCTCTGTCTTGGCATACATCTGTTTGAAGATACAGTGTATGAAAAGCATCCCTGGTATCCCTGGAATCTCACGGGTAGTGTTGTGCCAAGTCTTGATTTTCATGCTGCCAAGTGTTGTAACTAAGTAATTATAACTTTTGCAGGGTAATGATGACTTCATAAGGATTGTAATCTGGCAAAGGTTGCAACCTCGCAAATGTAAAAATTCTGAATTGTGCAATAATAAAAGTCTGCCTTTCCCTCCAAGCCCACTCCCCATTTTGCACTGCCACTGGCTTTTAGCATGCGCTGGGCCCTGAATTTTACAGCAATGCATTTAAATGTGTAGCCTGACCCTCACCCCTGGACACCTGCACAGAGATCAGTGCACAACTCTCTACTTCATGGCTGCAGATGCAGCCATTGGGGCACATTGGATTTAGCAGCACGTTTTCACAAGTGTTGCTGCTGACTCTACCAGAGACTCTTTTGACTCTTTTTCAGTCAAATCTCATTAGATCTTCCTTTTGACAGCCAAAGGAAAGCCAGAAGGAACTGTTCTCCTGCCAAAAAATTGAGTTCCTACTCTAAAGCATAAAAACGTTTTCGATTTTAAAAACAGGGAGAAAAATTTAACTTCAAAAATGTGTTTCTTACAATTGTATTTTCAATAGGACTGAAGTGGAATTGCTGGATTTCATATTTATAGAAAGAAAGAGAGTGAAATTATGCAAAATGTGAGCTCAGATGGTTACTTTGGTAAAGTTACCTGGGACTGAAACAGCCTGTGATGTGATCTCTTAGCAACCTTAGCTGTATTACTGCCAGTCTGTCAGGCAAGGAATGCTTCATCTCAGTTTGTCAGCTTCTTTCTGCCATCACCATCCTTCTCCACATACCCTTCTCCAGTGCTAAGGCTGTAACTCTTCCTATTTTCTATACAATTTATCTCTTAACACTTGACCAGTAGTATGCATGGTACTGTAGATTACAGTGCAGAAAGGCCAGTAAATTCCTTATTAATAAATTCTGATGCTACTTTCATTTTGAAAGGATTTTACAGAGGAGAACAATAGTGATGTCCCAGTTTACAGCTTCAGATAACTACAGCAGAAGGTAAATAATAGGCTAAAAGTCTCACTGCAGACCAGGACACTCTGGAATAAGAGTACAGTATAGCAGCATCCAATCAAGGAAAGGTTGTGTATATGAGAGGTAACTTTTGTTGAGATATTGGTGAAGGATCTAATCGGGATCTGTACATATAAATGAGAACCCAAATCAAACAGTGGAAGGATTACAAACAACTAAAACTATATTGAGATCTCAGAGATAACCACATTCAGATAAATTAATGACTCTGTCAAGATAGAGAAAATGGCTGGAGAAGGAATGTTATATAGAGACCAGAAAACTATAGAAGGCATCTCAAAATGTCTTCTTTCCAAAGACACCAAACAACATTGTAGTAGGATGAACTTTGGAACAAAAGGAAGTTTTATGGCAATGCACTGCTTATTTCAAATAAATTATAAAATCCCATTTTCAGATCCTGTTTTTCTCTTTTAGAGAAATCTTACAGTCTCAACTTTATATTTCCCATATGTATCTGCAAACTCAACAAGCTGGTGTGATCATGGGTCAGGGTTTGTGTCTTCTCAGCAGGAAGAAATACTTTTCGTAAAGTACCCCACCATGGCACACTGAGAATGTAAAATTCTGTGTACAGAAAAGGTTTGTGAACCTTGAGACTGCAAGCAAACTCAAATTGTAAGAAAAGGTTCTGTCATCACTATCATTGCTTTTCCAAGGTTTCAGACATTATATAAGCTGCTGTTATAAACTGCATTTGCTGATCTTTTTTTTTTTTTTTGCGTATTCAGTTAGTATTTCTTGTGGCAAAATCATTTACTATCAAAGCACTATCAGAGTTTAAGGCATCATAACAGTAACAAACAAGAAATTAGTTTTTGAATCTAAAAACAAAAGGGGTTGGATAATGTATTGCTGAAACCCACATGAAGCTAAAGACCTCATGCCCACCTCCACAGCACCATTTGAGATGGGAAGAATTCTTGGTTTGAGGATTTGCTCCTTTTTTTTTCTTTAGTGCAACATAGTTCTATGTAAATAATGCAACCATCATTGATAAAGCTGACCTTCTTTTGCCACAGCATCACATCCTTCTCTGCTTCACTGTCTGTCTAGCCCCATGGCTCTTACATTCTTGTCTGCATATTAACCCAACTTCCTTTAAGAATCTATCTTTTCCCTATTGAACCTATAATCTTGAGGGGTGAGACACAGTTTTCCTGCGTCCTGAGTCCTGGGCTGAAGCAAATCCATGAATCTGGCCTCTCACTTGCTGGGTGAGGCTATTACCATCAGACTATCACACAACAGACTTACAGCACCTCTCTGTGAATCTTGGCTGGCCTGAAATCCCCAGGAGATTTCAGCACTCATCCATCCACTTCTGAGTGTCTGCAAAGACAGGACCTCAGTCCCCTGTTCTGGTCTGGCATGGCTCTGGGCACACGTAAAAAGTCCTCAGTAATCTTTTGGAAGACATTTGCTGATGTATCAACAAATAAATGTATCAACATCATAAAAGCAGTACAATCCTGTGATTATTCCTGCTCCCTGTGAAACACAAAAATTTGAGTTTTTGAAAGCTGGATCAATTCTCTGATCTAGTTCACAACATCCCGACAAACAATTGTGCAAACACAAAATGAGAAAGTGCTGTGAATCTAAACAGTGTTTCAATTAAATATTCAATCTTTTGAAAGCATAAATTCATACCTAAAATCCACCCAAATCCTTCTTTTAACCTGACACCCTGTCTTAGATTACTAATTATATCTACTGGATTTTGAATTAATGTGAAATCATTTATAAGTCAACTTTTATCATGAAATGCACTACTATGGAGAGATGATCACAATAATGAAAATCTACAAACCAAACAAATCCTCTGTCTTTCTCATTAACTCAGTCTTCAGTGTAGTGCATCTCACAGCTGAACTTTTTGTTGTGTTTCTTCAGGGAATCCTTTTAAGAGAGAAGCTTGACAGCATGATCTGAAGAGAAATTATGTCTGTTTGTGCTTGTGTTGGGCCATCAGTGGAAAAAATAAAAGCTTTTTGCTAGCTCTCTTGAGTCTCTATTAACTGCAACATACAAGATGCCTGCAGCATCTGAGGTGGCTGTTAAAAAGACAGGTTGTTTTTGTGACAGCCAGCTGTTGTGACAATATTCTGTAAAAGCATTCCTTCTAGCTGGCTAGGGATTTGGTGTGAATGTTTTGTTTCATGCACTGTGTCCCACATTTTTATTTGGAGCTTACATAAAAAAAACCAAAACAACTAGTGAGGTGTTGCACTTTTCAGGCAAGTCTGGAGACTTTTGGAAGATTATAGCTTCTCTCCTTCTGTAGAAATGTAAGCAAGTCTGCTCATGGGGAGCTGCTGCACCTGAGGGGACAGTTCCTGGTAACCCACCTGTTTGATCAAGGGAAGACAGTTGATGCAATCTTCCTGGATTTCAGTAAAGCTTTTGATACTGTCTCTCATAGTATCCTTACGGACAAAATGTCCAGCATTCAGCAGTTCAACCAGGGAAAGTGCCAGATTCTGCACCTTGGATGGGGTAACCCTGGAAGTATGGACAGACTGGAGAATGAGAGGCTGGAAAGCAGTGCCACTGACAGGAACCTGGGGCTCCTGGATGATGGAAAGCTGAATACGAGTCAGCAGTGCCCGGGCAGCCAGGAGGGCCAAGCGTGTCCTGGGGGCATCAGGGACAGCATGGCCAGCTTGCCCTGCACTGAACTGGGGCAGCTTCACCTCAAGTGCTGGGGGCAGTTTTGGGCATTACAACATAAAAAAGACATTAAACTATTGGAGAGTGCCCAAAGAAGGGCACAAAGATGGTGAAGGGCCTTGAGGAGAAGCCGGATGAGGAGCGGCTGAGGGCACTGGGTCTGTTCAGCCTGGAGGAGCCTGAGGGGAGCCCTCACTGCAGTTACAGCTTCCTCATGAGGGGAAGAGGAGGGACAGACACTGATCTCTGCTCTGTGTGAGCAGTGACAGGACC
>VWZN01011575.1:49768-72271 GCA_013396955.1 Regulus satrapa | reverse complement strand
CCGATCTTGCTCTTTATGTGATGTAGCTTAGAGCCAGAAACCAAGCTTTACTTCATATTACTGTGACTGAAGCAGGACAAGAGACTGCAGGAATTGCAGAGTCCAATCCTAACGTGGTTTGTTTTACAAAAGAAAAAACCCGTTGAGGTTTCAAAGCTGTTCTCATATAGCAAACTGGAACAGTCTCTACATTAAATCCCCCACCAGAGGGAGCCTGGTAAATTTCGTCAAGGCATTAGAAATTGGTGGAAGTTTTTTCTTGGCCTTCATGTCTTGGAGAATTCTTACTATCACTTTACTGCCCAAAGTGAGCCAAAATTTCCTGGTATCGGTGTAAGAATTCTTTTAAGTAGTGTGACACATCAGGGGTAGTACAAACTGCTGAAAAGTGAGGGGGCAGTGGTGTAGTGTTACAAATGGTTTTCCTACCTGAAAATCAGTAAAGACTTCTTAATTGTGCATAATTTTATACATTTCTTTCCTGTAACTCTCTGAAAATTGCCCATCAAGAGATCTACTCCAGATACATGTGGATTTTTTTGCATTTACTAAATGAAGTACTGTGTTATGATCAGTACTGTGGTGCTGTAAAAGTAGATGCAGTGATGTTCCTTCTGCCCTTGCTGGTGCAGGGTGGATCAGTGTTAATTTTGTCTTTGTGAGAAAATGGCAATTTTTCTTGTGACTGTGATTTATAAAGGAATACAGTTAAACTGTCAAGGATGAAAACCACAGAATATATGCTAAAATGAGGAACATCTCTCATTTGTCTGTCTTGTCCATTTTTTACCATTTTCTTTAGAGCTGTTTCAAAATGGAAAAATCTCTCATTTTTTTCTACAGCCATTACAGAATGAGATGTTTCTGGAAATAAGGACCTTCTCTCAAGGACAAGCCTAAATCCTCTTTTATTGTAAATGTTGAATAGATTTTTGTGGTGGAAACAGTTATATTTCCCTTCTGTCCCTCTTCCCCTCGGTATTAATACAAAATATAGAGAGTGCACAAAAAGGGAAAACATGTTCAGAATGAGCTTAGACTATCTTTAGATCTTTTCAGATCTGTATTTCTAAATATTCTGAATTTCTAACTGTTCATGACAGTTCCAGTCTAAATGGCTTAAGAACAAGGTTATGGCTATTATTCCCCCCCGCCTGCCCATTTCCAAGCAGTTCTGGTATCCTGGGCAAAATTCCTCTACAGAATTTGTCTGTCCCAAAGTCTGAGGTCAGGCCAGAACTGAAACACTAAAAGCAAGAACCAGGCATGACTGGCAATGACATTTATTTCTACTGAGAACTTGCTGTCTTGAGAAGGAAGGTGAAGAATGAGAAGAGTAATCTCTGGGACTAAACACAGCAGAGACTAGAAAGGATGATGGTAAACAGCCACGTTTGCAAAATCACTTCTTTCTTAGGCTGTACTCAGTCCAGTGTCCTAATTTGCCTGAACCCCATTGGCCGTGGTTTGCCAACAGCTCACCTGTCTGCAGTGGGAGTAGTTTATCCTTCTGTCATCTGCGGATGCTGAAGGTTTTAGGCTTGCAGCTGGTGTTAAGTGGGTGTTGGCACGGTTCTTCAGG
Source organism: Regulus satrapa (assembly GCA_013396955.1). Lineage (NCBI taxonomy): Eukaryota > Metazoa > Chordata > Aves > Passeriformes > Regulidae > Regulus > Regulus satrapa. The sequence goes on along the minus strand of VWZN01011575.1, from coordinate 70,689 downwards.
TAGTGAGCTGTTCAGGTTACTTTTTCAAGAGCAGTTACAATACCCCCTGTGGAAAGGAAGCAGTTTGAGCTAAAAGTGACAGCATTAAGCTGATCTCTGTCTGGATGTTCAGTCATTAGCTGGATAATTAGATCTTGATTGGCATGCAGAATAAATGGTGCTCAATTAATGATCAGCTTTTCAGGGTTTTGTTTTCTTGCTGAGTGTGTGGCTTAGGCATTACTTAATGTACACATTACCCAAGCTCTCATGAAAGAGTTATTTGGGATTACTGTCTGTCCATGTTACTGAGGGGACCTGCCTGCCTTCCCTTCTCCTTGACTCCTGTATTTCATACGTGAGGTATCTTCAGTGTAAGCCTGCTGCTCAGGGCTTGCTTTGTACTCAAAATGTCTGTAGTATATTTTTTTAAGGCTATATTTGAATCTGACATATGTAGTGCTCCTGGTAGCATCTTTTGACTACATATGTAGGTCATTTTCTGAGCAGAGGAAACAAGGTTGTAAACAGAATTAGGCAGGAGTGAAAAGCTCTGGCATATGGTCGTGGCTCCCCTGGTGGGGTTGGCTTCTATTGACAGCAAGGTTCAATACCAAGTGACAAAAATAACCAAATTTATCCAAAGGACATCATCATATAGTACTGATGACATACATAATGTGCTACACATAGATATGCTGTGGAAATACTAGAAAATAACTGGTGTGACAAGTTGCCTATGAAAGATGAGGATATGTGTGCTAGTTTTTAGTATAATTTTTTTTTTCTTAAATACAACTGAGCTTTTTCAGATATTTTTCAGTGTATTTTTATCTTGGAAAACCAGATTAATCTTCTCATTCTCCCTCAGCAACCCTATATGGGAAGCTCTGAAGCTTCAGTCTGTTTTTACAACTGCATGTCCACCAGTTTTTTTTTAAAGGAGATTACACCTTGGTACATTTTGGAGACACACTCCACCCCCAAATATGCTGTGCTGCTTTTGACAGATGCTTGTAATTTTCAGTCCAGAGGTTTCCAGGCTATTTTTACCTCTGGAGACAGTGGTTTGCTAGTATAAGCTGGCAGTAGGGGTGGAGGGGGATGGAGACACCAATTTCTGGGTTGTTGTCTTGTGCTGTCACTGCCCACAGATGGTCACCCAAGCCTCCAGGATCTAAAGCTACTGACATTACTTACTGTGTGTGCTCAGGATTGAATCTCTGTATTTTAAGAGCTTAATCTATTCTTGTGCAAAAGCATCTGGAAGGATACATTAGCTTCTGACTGGAGCTGAAATCTTTCAGGGTACACAGGATTAATTTAAGATGAAAAACTGTATCTTTTGAAGTCCTCTAATTTTGTGTGCCTTGGACAGAATACACAGTGCTATGCTCAGTTCACTGTCACGTTTACAAGCACCGACTCCCTTATTGTTTTGTCTGATGGTATAATACAAAAGTCAGCAATTTGCACATGAATTTGTCTGCCTTATATTTAGTGACCATTTCAGAATGAAGTATTAAGTACACAGAGTTATATCTAAGAGGATTTTTGATTCTTCTGGACACTCTTTAAGGTCATAAGGGAAGTGTTTTGGTCTTTTTGCAATTGTTTTTATTTCACTTAAGAAAGAAATTCCCATAGTTCATGAACCTTGAAATTTGTTTTCTGTCTTTAAAACATGGGGATTTTCCTAAAATAATTTTCCCTGTATTTGGTCAAACTGTTCTATTAAAACATAATCCCTGTTGGATTATGAATGTCCTTGTTTATTTTTGAAAAAAATAGCATCCATTTCATAGGTGACAATTGAAATTATGGTCTTCTTACTCCTGATAAAAAAGCAACATGAAGAAAGCTTGCAGCGCTAAACACAAGTGTTTCCTTACCTTGAAAAATTCATGTGGGCATTGTAGATGGGCTTATTTTCAAAATGCTTTGTTTGCTGCAGGAACAGGAGACCAGTGGCATCCACCTATTGTGATGTTATAGACAGCAAATCATTCAGCTGCAGCTCTTGGGTGTGAGTGACTTGTTTGGCAGAAGTTTGCACCACTCCCATCCAGCAGAGGCACAAGGCAGGATATCTGAGGACAGTCCAAGCAGCAGATTCAAGGGGCTGGCTGCTGTCTCCTGCTGTGCACTGTCAGAACTTGCATTTAATTTTTTGTTCTGAGCGTGCTAGTCTGTACTTTGCCAATTGTATCCTGAGAAGCAATGAAAAAAGTGAATCACTGAAAGAAGGTGCTGAAGAAGTCTTTTAGATTATATTTTTCCTTATCTCATTATTATTAGACTTCAAGATTAATTATAACAGCTGTATGCTCTTAAGTGGGGTTTTATAGAATATATACTATTTTAAAATACATTAATTTATTTTAAAGTAGTGTTCTAGGAATCTTAGGGATTATTTCATTGAAATATGGTAAGCTTTTGGGTTGCAAGTCCTACAGAAGTCCTAAAAATTGGTGATTTCTACTTAAGGTGGTTGGACACGAAGTGAACAACTGTGGCTGTGCAGCATGCTGGCACCCCAGGGGTGTAATGGGCTTGGTGGAGAGCTTTTTTTTGCAAAATCAGTTTATGGGTCTTCGTTGGTGGGCTTTCACATCTGACCTGTACAGTGTTTCTGGTGTGCAGCTTGTGAAGAGCCTGGGTATGGACTGAGCTGCTGGAAGCCTGAAACCAATGACTGATGAAAATCAGGAGAGCACAGTTGCACCTTTGGGCTTTTTTTTTTTTTTTCAATGATTATGCCTGTGAAGAAGTATCAAGAGAAGCAGCTATTAATTCAGTTGTAGATATCTTGTGTAACGTGGCTCTGGATGAGTCTGGAGCCATCTCATTACTTTAGCTAAACTCTCTGTCTGTCTTTCAATGCAACTTGGGTGCAAACTCTTCTAAAATATATTTTGCAATGATTCTTGTGGTAATGAAGGTTTAAAAAACACATTTCTTTCAGTTTCTGATCTTCCTCTGATTTGTTGTCAGATTTAGACTGGTTTCGTAAAGGATTTATTCAAAGCAAATGCATGTTCTGAAGGGGATTTTTTCATAGGTGGTTTCTTATTTTGGCTTGTTGTACACCTAGTCACTGAACTTAGGTTTCTTAGCTCAGACAGTGCGTCCCTCTTTGCTTCACAAGGCCCTTCCAGACGAGCTGCTGGCATGGATGAAATGCCACTCCGTGACCCCAGAGCCAACTCCTTGCATGTAGCGGGCTGTGGATGGGTCACAACGTGCCTCAACCACGGGGTTGGCCAGAGTGTTCCCTTTTCCCCCTAGGCTTGGCCTCTTACTCAGCTGGACAGCAAGGGTGTCTGCATCTTCTGCAGTTGGGGACAGACTTCCTTTTGTGTTCCTTTCTATTAAGAAGCTTCTTAATTTCTGTTTGCTCATAAGAAATTCTCTCCTGTTACTTCTCCTAAATATTTGTTCTGTGCAGGAACCCTACGAAGACTTGACCAGTCTCCCTTTCTTAGTAACACTGGATAGTTCTCTAGGTATGTTTTTGTAGTTTTAGCACTCCTACTCTTGGTTCACCAGATAAGTGCTTTGAACTTGAAGGCACCAGTAATTTGAACTTTAAATCTATTTTGAACTGACCACACTCCTAATAAATGGGTGGATGTCAAAGTTTTGCATTGGGTTGTTTGTTCTTGTCTGTCTTCTTTCCTTCAAGCTGAGAATCATAAAAACATGAAGATGACCTTAGTGTCATTAAATAGCTTCATGTTGTTAGGACTGATACGCTGCTGTCAGAGCACTACCATTGTTCCTAAGCCATCAATTGTGTTTATTCTAATAGAAAAGTTAGGTATTGGCAGTATTTGAAAACTGTAGCAATTGCCTTGATTCACACCCTTCTCTGAGCTGTCTTCTGCAGTTCATCAGACCTTGCTTTTGAATATTTCTTATTTCCAAGGGCAAGAGATGAGCAGATCTAGAAGTGCTCCTCGTTTTCCCCAATCAGAACAGAACTGCTGTGCCCAGAGGAGCAGGAACAGAGGAGGAGCACTGGTGCCATCCTGTTCTCATGCCTTTAGAGCAGTTTAGCCTCCAAAACAAGACCAGACCAGCTGGTGAAAACGAGCTTCTCCTCTTTGCATCCCTTTCCTCCCTTAATTTGCCATTGATTATTGTTCAAAGCCTGTATGGTACTACAGTACTTGGTAGTTATCTGTGGTTCTGTGGGGTTTTTAACTAATAGTATGAAAATTCAAACAGTAGGACCCATTAGGTTTTACAGCTCTAATGTTGGAGGAACTTGCAGTACTTAACCTGGAAAAAATACAGTTGTTGAGTTACCTCTGTTATTAGCTCACAGAAATGAATAAGCCAGGATTCAAGCCAGTCAGGATTCAATAATTTGTTCAAGGAAGAGTTAGATAATCCTGGTGCTGAAGACACCTTAACTTCTGAGCATGTTGCAATTTTTTTTAATGCTGTTTTAGCATAGGTTTCACATTCCAGCTGTAAAAATTGTCAACATACCAGTTGTAAAAATTATCAGGAGTTATGAAAGGGGAAAAAAAGTGCATCTATCTTAAAGGTCCCTAAAGAAATTCGGAAGCAAAACCTCTTTATTGAAGCTAATAAATATACTTAATAAAGTAGTAATGAGATTTTACAGGGAAAGTGGTAGATAACTAAATAAATAATGATGATAGCCGTGACAAGGAGGCTGGAGCAACTTTAGCAATCTAGAAAGATAACAGCACAGAACCTACATGAGGTATTTGAGACGGGGAATATTTTTACTGCCTGTTTGAACATCTGTCTGGAGTGCAGATGGGAACAGGGAGAGCTGGGAGCCTAAATTCTTGTATAGCTGGTGAAGGATGGTATACCAGAATCCCAAAGTCAGAGGACTTGAGTTGGAGTTAATACTCCTTTGGAATCTATTTGTTCAACAGGTGATAGTAGGAAAGAAATACCTCATCTTTTGGCATTTTTGTCTGTTTAAGGTTCAGATCACTGTGCTTTATTTGCTATTTCTAGTTGTATGATGACCTACTTTGCCTGTTACTTTGAACTTACTTTTCTGCTTGTGGCTGCCTACCTAGGAGGTTTTGTTTATGAGGTCAAGGAGATGAAAATCACAGGGATCTGCCACTAAGGACTTGCTCTCCGATTTGGTTAGTTAAGTTTTTTAGGATTGTTGGTTGGAGCTCTGATGGAGAGTGTGCAGAGTCTAACATCTGAGGAAGGCAGTGTGGTAATGGATGAACTAGAGCCCGCTGAGAATGGAGGAAGTAGTGGTTAAGTGCAAAGCTGTGTGTACTTTAAGCATGTTTGCATACAAGTGACCTTTTTTGTTTGTTCACAGGTCCTTGATTATTGGACTGTTGAGGTCAGTAGTAGCTATGTCAGCACAGGAATGGGGAATCTGCCTGAGGGGAAAAGGTAAGTCTGGTTTTATTCACTATGGAGTTCAGCTAAGTCTTTTGCCTGGTAGACTCCCTGTTCCTGCATTAATCATAGGTGCTGCTGACCTCACCAGTCCAATTCACATTGGAACAGCTTGGTACAAATGAAATCCAAAAGCCACCTGGGCAATTTTAGGATCCGGAAAGGAGAGGTGGAAAAGGCTAAATGTTGCACATAGGCGTTCATGTTTTAACCCAAAAATCCAATTGCTGTGAGAATATTTTGAGCTAGTACTTGTGTTTGGTTTTGTGCTGTGTGTTGTTCTTGGGTAGGAGGAAAAATAAAGCACAGATCCTTCCTCTTGTAATGATTGACTGGTATGTTCTTGGAAAAAATCATTGGTGCATTTAGCAGAAACGTGGGCACACATTGAGTAGGGCATTACACAGATAATGTTAACTTCCCTTTTAGTGAGTGGGAATGTACTTTACTAAGTTCTTTGGGGATTTGGATGACAAGATACTATTTATCATAAAATCTAACATTGTGTAGGGTGCAATATTTGTTTGCACCTGTGTGGTCTGTGTGATTCCCTCTGTGCATCTTGCCATCCTGCAGGTTTAGGGCTTCACTCTGCTCCTGACCCCAGTCTGCAGGTTTTCTAGTTTTGGTACACAGAATATTATCATGTTCAGCCCCTGTGCTTCTGAAAAAGCTGGAGTTTCATGGCGTATTTTTTAGGCCATGCTTTGTTGTTTTATCTTCTGTTGTGTCTCCGATGGCAACTTTAGAATAAGAAGAGATACTGTTTTGTTTTGGGTTTGATTCTGCCTACTCCTTCCCTTCATTCAAAAGCTGTCTGTTCTGTCAGTCTGCGGGCCTCTCCCTGATTCAAAGTTAATTGCTTTGCCTGACACCCATGTACTATCTGGGCTATTAATCATTATCCTCTTACATGAGGAGTGTTAACTTGTACAGGAGGAACCAGTACTCCGAGCTTGTTACGCAGCAGTGCAGAGAAGGCTTCTCCTCCTAGCTCAAGACCAGCGGTCCTTTCTCCTCTGTAATGCCACTTGGCTCTTCAACAAGATCTAAGCCACTTGTTTAGAACAGTTGTTTAATCTATTTGGAAGTTAATTCTCAGTAATTCACCCTGCAGTGGTGAAACTTCTAAGGCACCGTGTGCATGCTTTCTGGTGCTCCTTTTCTAGAATCTTCATGTGTTTCTGGGTGATTTAATAGAGCCTCTGCATATGGTTATGTGCTCCCTTGTATCCTTGATCCCTGGGTAGGGATTTGTGTGGATACTGTTTAGAGGGGTTGTTGAGACATCCCTGTCTATGGCAGGGTGCTGGTTGATGAGGGCCAGCCTGGGCTGCCTGTTAGCCTGCTGTCTCTAGCTTGGGTATCCAATCTGCTTTTCTTCCTGGAAGAAGGGGGATACAGAGTGGAGCTGTGCTTGTGTGTTAAGTGTGATGGGGACTTCTTATCAACTACTTTGCTGCAGTCAAACTAGTTAGTTTTTCAGTTTTGCTAGGTGCAATGGCTTCATACCCCCAAGTTTCTCCAGGGGATTTCATTTGGACTGGGATGTAGGGAAATCAGTCCTTGCACTGGTGCATAGAAGGAAGAACTGGAAGTGTGAGTGCTGAGGTAGCACTATTTGAACCTCAGTAATTCATCTTCCATACTTGTCTTTCCTGGTCCATGTTGGTGAGAAAGTGTCTGATCCTGGCAGTGTCTGATCCTGGCCTTCCAGACAGCCAGGTTGGGAACTAGGAAGGAATGCAGACATCTGGAGAGTTCCCACATGTGCGTGTATGCACAGAAAGAATTGAGTAATGAAATAAAACTCTATTGCTGAATATTTTAATTGGGAGTTGATTGTATTTTTGTGGTGAGAAAAAAAGGAGATTGAAGATGGTTATGCAAGTGGATGCTGTATTCCAAGTGTGCAGATTTTCAGGATTAGTGTGCTTGAAACAAATTCTGAAGGATGGGAGAAGACATGAAGAATGGCTTTGGGGTGTGGGGCCATTCTTTCTCCTTATTTAAATTTATTTTTATCAGGTGTGGATATATAGTTATTGTCTCAGTCCTTTCTTTTTTGTTAAATTTTTATCAAATAGGGATGAGGTTTTTTCACTTAGATAATATAGATTTTTATGTTTTAACACCTGCACAGGATAATCAGTTTTCATCTATGCTGTGGCAGTAAGCAAGAGGGAGAACTTCAAGAGGCCTGACTTGGCACACTCCCAGCAAAATTGATTTCTTTACCCCATGATCTTGATAAACTACAAATTATTGCAGTACTTTACAGGAGATACTAATCTGTTCATCAAGTACTTGTAGGTTCATATAAAATCAGGTCTGCAAGATGGATATAGGTGTCATACTGAGCTACAACTGGAAAGTATAGCTTTAGGCAGATTTTCTAGAGAGGTTTGTAAGACTTTTAAACTGATATTTGAAGATAATACACATAGTATTTATTTATAAATGCTCATTCATCTTCTATGTTATTTTGCTTACAGCAATGCTGTGTTTCTTGCTTGAAGCAAATGATTCAGCTGCTTGTAGTCAAACATAAAAATGCCTGTGTGCATGCTTATCAGTCTCACACAAATATGTTCCCAATGCAGCTGAATCATCCAGAAGCAATGTATGGCTCTTTCTTTGGATTTCTATTTGTCCTGCATAATCAGCACTAAAATATGTGTGTCCCTAAAGCAATAATAGGTTGAGAAGTGTTTGCTTTACTCTGTCTCCTTTTCACAGTTGTTATTAGAGTTCTGGTTTGTATTTCTATTTGTCAGCATTATCAGCCACTAAAATACATACATCCCTGAAGCAATAATATGCCAACAAGTGTCTGGTCTGCTGCATTTCACTTTCACCTTTTCTCTGTATGTTCTGTACTCTGGAAATTTGTCTTGTTACAGGGCCTGTAGCCATTGGTTTTCTGAGTCACAATAAACTTTGCCAGTGCATGTACCAAATGGGGTTGCCTCTTGTACAACCTGGATCCTGTTCTCTTTGCTTGTGTGCTCTAGAAGCAGTCATAGCTACAACAGTATTGCAAGAAAAAAAAATCAGGCTGATACTAAGAGCTCCAGACACAATGCCTCAAACTCATCTTGCCATAATGTGAAGTTTTTTGTGTGATGCACAAGCCTGAATTACAGTCTTACGTTAAAATAAGTTAAATACATGCATGTGGTTGTTTTACTTCATCACTCGAAATACTGCAGTGAGGGTGCTGAGGCGTTGGAACAGACTGCACAGAGAAATTGTGGATCCTACCTGGAAGGGGCTTTGAGTAACTTGGTCTTGTGGAAAGTGACTCTGCCCATCCTGTGGCAGGGCAATTGGAAGTAGATAATCTTAAAGGTCTTCTCCAACCCAAACCATTCTGTGAACCTATGAATGAGAAAATGTCTGTTTTGCTGTTGAAAGACGTGACTTGCACAATGAGTCCCCAAGTGTCTGATGCAGGGTTTTGCTTAGTAAACATAAGAGAGATCTGTAATTCTTTGACACGTTCTGGCATTTGGATCATCAAGTAACTGTGGTGCCTTAAGCCTCCATTTTTCTTTTGTAAAGATGTAACTTGCAGATATTTGCATTTTCAAAAGTATTCTTGAACTTATTTAAAAACAAATAGAAATATTTTTTTCTATCTGTCATAATCTGTTCAACACTGCAATTTCTGTTAATGGACATCATAGTGTGATTTTCAATTTCTCAGGTAATTTCCTCTATAGTCTGTTCTCTTCTCTGTCCCTCCTTGGTGTGTCTTTGACCTGTGGGCAGGCAGTGCTGTTGTGGTACTTCTCAGAGAAGTCTGATCTCAGGAGAGCCAGACATTCAGTCTTACTGAAATGCAGGTAAATTATTTAAATAATTATTTAATTATTCATATAAATAAATGAATTGCTATTTAATGAATTTTAAAGTCTATTATTTAATTATGACTTGATTTTGTGACTGTAGGTAATTCGACTTAAATGGAAGCACAAACTGTGCATTCATAGATACATAGACACATATTCAAATTGGCACATACTTGTCATTGAGAAGAAGAAGATTGCCAAAAATAAGACCACCTCTAACAAGCATTCTGAAATATATGTCATGGAGGTAATGTCCAGTTAATGACTTAACTTCCAGAATGTTCTCTCACATGTTGTATCACTGGTTGTGCTTGTTCTTCACTTTCTTCCAGAAATTGATTCTGTGCCTTATGAGCAAATGGCACAAGAGTAAGGTCTTCTTGGTCACTAAATGCTCTTGATAAATCATTCCTAAGCTTGAGTTTTCTAATATGGTATATTGAAACACTGCTCAAAGGGTCTGTACATATTAGCAATTAAAAAGTCTTTTGAACTAAGAAAGGTCAGCCGTGCAAACTCAGAACGAGCAGGTGAGCGTGAAGTTGGCAGTGTTTGGAAGGAGCTCTGAGGATGAGGGGCAGTAGAGGTTTAAAGTGCTGAAAGCACACACTGCGTTGGAAGCACAGTCCAGGAGGAGCTGTTTATTATTGCAGGAGGTTACAGGTATTAGGGGTGGTATTAAGGAGGTTATTTTTGGTGACAGGCAGAGTAACATTCTGCTGGAGTAGTGTCTTCTTCCCAACCTCATTGACAAAAGCTTGTCATCAACGTGTGAGCTTTGTGGTGGATAGTAACATTTTGTGGGGAAAACACTGTGGTTTTATTACTTTCTTACTCTATGCAAGTATAAATAATACTGTCTGGACAGGTAGGAGTGGATAGTGACTAATTCAGAGATCCAGTCACCTGTGAGCTGTTTTGTGCTTCACTGTAGGTTCCTAGTGCTTTATTAGAAGCTATCATGATTGGTTCCGTTCCTACTCACAGTTACTTTATTATTCTCCAGTGGGTAATTAATTCTGCTTTCTAATGTTGCTCTCCTGCAGTGTTATCAATAGTCCCTACCTTTCTTGATGAGAAATAAGAAAGAGGAAAGAGGCCAAAAATGTTTTAAAATGTAAATAAAGTAATTTCTGCTTTTGAGTGAAAATTCAATTATATATAGCTAAATTTTACTGTAATTGATGTTTCAATTAAATCTTGCTTTATGAAAAATTAATTAAAAGATCAGGTGAAATATGATATAGGGAAAATCAAGATGGGAGATAGTAATTATTTGATAGAGTTTCTTTGGAAAGAGTCCTGTGAGGATTCAGACATCCTTCCCTGCTCTGGTCTAAGACTTTCCAGTTATCTTCAAGTATGGAAATTTCCTCATAGATTCTTCTCTGTAAAAGTGAAGTAATTCTTTATTGGCAGGGCTTGAAAAATTTATTTTTCAGAGAAATCTTGGATTTAGTTATTTTTTTCAGTGGTAGCTTGTGCATGAATCTTTTCACTTGAAGCTTGAACCTTAAATGAGAATGTCTTGTCACTTCAAAGGAGAATGTGGTTTCATTTTTAACGATAAACTTTTCAGTTTTAAGGTCAGAATCCACTTCTAAGTGGGAGCAGGTATGAAGGAATTAAAATTTACTACTCTCTAGTAGCCGTGCCTCAGGTACAAAAAAGCTGGGTTGCTTAGAGGCTGGCAGACAGCAAACTGAAGCAGTGGAGTATTTCATTGCCCAGCTTGTTATCTGACAGCTTACACTGATTTATTGCAACTTGTGTAGTGCAAGTCACAGAAAAAACAGATTTTATCTTAGAGATACTAGCTCTATCTGTGTTAATTGGAATGGGACTGTCAGATACACTTTTTAAAATTGTAACTCCTCATTCTCATTTTCACTGTTCTTTCACTGTACAGGGGCAACACAGCAGACTGACAGGAGAATTAGTGCAGTGCTCTGAGTTGCAGAATGGTACTTCAGATACCCGTCTTTATTTCATCTTAATCTTTAGGTTATCTCGAGTTATCAAAGTCTTGTATCACCTAATGAGATTGACCAGGAACAATGCAGTGTTTGCCCAGCTTTCTCTGTAGGCTGACCTGGAGCTCTGCCTGACTCCTCCCCTGCTAACGTGCCTGGAGAATGAAAATAGGGCAGGTAAGAGCTGCTCTGCAGCGGGACCTCAGGAGTTGAGCTCCGAGCTCTGAGTAGGGACCTAACAAAGTGCAAAGTAAACGCTGAAGTAAAGCAACTGTTAACAGAAAATGACTGTCCATCACAATGCATCTAGGGAACTGCAAGTTGTCAAAAGCTGGAAGTCATGAGAGCAGCATTTCCCAGAAAGCTCTTTCCAGAGCAGTCCATTTCCCTGACAAAATTTAGCAGTAATTTCTTTCTACCTGCAGCATCCATCCACTCCTGGTTGGCTAAGGCTTCCTCAGCTTTTTGTCCCTTAGATGTTGGTAATGGAGAAGTTGATCTGTTCCTTTTTTTCCTTTAGCACTTGACGCTACTGTCTTGCTTTTTTTCCTCCTTTAAGTGCAGCAGCCTCATTCTTCACTTGTAGCTTCTTTTTGTCAGTATAAGCCACTGGTGGGAGTAAATACACATCAAAAGGGTTTAAAGGAACCTTGTATCACTTGACAGCTTGACTATTACACCGTGAGTGCTGCAGTTGTGGTAGTTTTGGAGAACAGTCACATGTAATTTCTTGGTGTAAACCTGTGTGACATGAAGAAATTCAGAATTGGTTTATCCCTCTGCTAAGGGCACTCTAACGTGAGATCTTTGTCCTAATAGTTAAAACCCTCTCTGAAACTACCACTTCTCTTGAGAGATCTTTACTTGGGATTCCTCCATAGGATGTTCTTCTATTGCGGTTGCATTGCACTGGCACTGAGAAGCTGTTGCTGAATTGGTAGCAGGGAAAAGCCAGATCATGAGGAGAATGACACAGGGCACTAGGTATTTAAACTGAGCTGCTTCTCTTAAAGCAAAGAAGTGTGCAGCACTGGGTGATTTAACCCATGTGCACTGGGAAAGGCCTTACTCTCCTTAGCAAGCAGGATGCCTGCTGGAGAAGATACCTTGAGGAAGAAGTACTGATTTCCACCATCTCCCACCCTCCAATACCGCAAATATTTTCCCGTATGCTCAAAAAGATGTTTTATTATCTCTGCATGGATCAGTTGTGTTTGTAGACACAAACTTGTTGTATACAAATCTGCTAGAGGAGAAAGAAACTGAGCGATTGCTCTGATTCCTGTATTTTCATTATAACTAGTTATACTTACATTACTGTCATGAGTGCTACTTGCATTACGTGGGCATAATTTAAGTTAGTTTGTAAAATCAAGCCTTAGGCTGTATGAGGCTTACAAGGCTTTTGTTTATTTTTTTTAGAGTAATAGTTATAAAACTGTATAACTGGTACCTGTCTTCCTAACAGTCATGTTGTTTTCTGCACAAGTGAATAAATGTAGCAATTTCAATAAAAATGTAATTCTGTGTTGATGTTTGCTATGTATTTACCCATAGCAAACACAAAATTACTGGGAATATACATTAGACAGACAGTATTTTTTGAATGGTTTTCCTGAGTAAGGAATGAAATCATTCAGTGTTACTTTTTCTCTACAATTTTTCTCGAAAATGCTAACTTTGCAGTGAGATTAGTCTTTCTAGTTTTTAATTTTCTTTTAATTAATTGCAGGTGGTATGTAAGAAAGTAGGTTCTTTTGCTCATCTTCATCTGCAATGTTGTGTTTGGAGATGGTTGCTAGACTTCTAACACAGTGAAACCTAAAGCAGTTTACAGAGAAGTTAACCAGTTTCACTGTTTTGATAGCTGCACTTGTAGAAAGAGGCACTGTTAAAAACAATTTAGGTCCTAGTTGAAGAGTATAACTTCAGCTTTCAGGTATAACCTGAGGGCACACTTTTGGCTGAGTTGTAGTTCAGCTTCTAAAGCTTGTAAATGAATGTATAGATATCACTTCCTAAGAATTCTTTTAAGTTGGGTAAAGCATCACTGTAGCAGAATTAGGGAAGATGGTATATAAGCAAAAGTGTGAAGCTAGAAAGGGAACATTCTGTATAGCTGTCAAGCCATTACCCTTGTCCTGTGAAAATAAAATTTCCCTGCACAGAAAGTATGTAATCCTTGAATTCCACCGTTGTTCTGAGGTTTTTGATGTGGGATTGGTTTTTTTTAAACCATGTAAAGATTGTGTTTGTAATGCTGACTTTTGGGCATATATGAATGGTTATGGAGATAATCTGACTAATCTTTCTAGGTCATTATAAAACCATACTTCCCTGCTGGAAATTGCAGTTTGTGTGGCTAAGTGAGCAGAAGGAGCCAGATTGGCACCCCCAGCCTCTCAGTTAGTGCTTGTGGTGATGTGTGCCAAGCACACCAAAAGCCTCTGGCCAGTGGAGTAGCTGAGGTGTGGGTACTCATCCAGATCCCCTGCCTTGCTGCATGGGGAATGGCCACTGGATGGGGAAGCAACTCCTTATCTGTGCCTGGGGCTGCCTCAGGAGCTGACCACCTTCTGAACTGCCCTTTCTTCCCGGGTGTGAGCAGCACATACAGTGAGTGCAGCCTGCTGGTGCTAGAAAAGCACTGCTTATCTCAATTAGTATTTATTTAAGCTGAAACCACTCTTGAAGTAGATCAAGTAGTCCTTGACTTACGTGTTTGTACAACCTGCCATAAAGAAAACTACTATGTTGTTGTCATAATTTTCAAGTAAAAATAAAAAAATGCTCTTATTTTCTGAAGTGAGAAGTGTTTGCAATGTGGTAAAAATAAAAGTGTTGAGTGGTATAAACATCTAGGCTGCTTTGCTCCTTTACAAGGAGCAAAAGGTCTGTATCTTACAATGCGCTTAGAGATGTTTGCAAATAGTTCTTGATCAAAATTAATTCAGAAACAGAACAAATTAGAACTTTTTCCTAGTTGCTTTTGGTAGTTTTTACTCACTTCTAGGTTTGATTGTTATTCTAGTATTGCTATAATGATTCAAAAATGATTTTGTTCATGATTTCTTGTATCTTTGTGAAATGAGATCTTACAGAAATGAGCTACAAGCACAGATTCCCAGTTTGGCATTCTCAGTGGGACACTCAGGAACTCGGGCAGCTGGGTGGGGTCTGGCTGGGAGTTTCACAGCCTGGATTAATAGGAACAGATGGCTGTTACAAGAATGACTGAACACGGGTACTAATTCCGGGTTGCTGGGAAGTGCAAACTGATACCTGCAGTGCTAGGTGTGGTCATAGGCTTGGACAATTGCAAAGAACTTTGCTTCATGTTTTCTGGATAATTACCATGATTGTTTTACTTCTGGTTAATTTGATGCCACTCTCTTTCTGGTTTTGTCACTCAAATTTCCTCTTATTATTATAAGAGGAAATATATTATTATCTTATTTTTATTATTATAAGCTTGAATAATCTCAAAATAATTTTGAATAGTAAAAGTTATTTTAGAATAGTTTCTTCCCAAAATGAGCTGTTCCACAGATAGTGCTAATGTCAAATTGAATAGGACCCCACAGATAAAGTGGTTCTAACACTTAGAATCATAGAATAGCCTCATTATTTTGAAATTACTGCCTTTTTGTTATTAAGGATTAATTCATTCTTTTTGTAACTCCTAAAGTGTTTTCTTTTAATAAACTGAGTAAACAAAGCTTTATTTTAATAAATTTTCACACTGTAACCTGTAGGTGGTTCTTCTACGTCTTCTCTCAAGTGTCACGTCTTACCTTTTTCCATTTAGTAACTCCCAGTTTCCAGATTAAAAATATTCCTTGGCTTAAAGAATTTCGGTGTAGGAAAATCAGTTCTGTGATAAATAGTCCCTCCTTGATTATGCTTTGTTGAATATTCATGTTTCTTTACTGTATGTGATTACCCTAGGCTGTTCTTCTGAGATACTGTCCTGGAGATGCCACAGAAAGGCCTTAGCACTCGAATGATGGAGGAATTATATTCTGTGTTGGCATGTTGATTTTGTTATGAGTTGGATTTAGTTCTGTATCTTTTGAACAAGGGAGAGCTTGAAAGTTGAAATGACTCTGGTGGAAGGCTAATGCTGTCTTCTTGGGGCATTGCATTTACTATATGAGAGTTGGGGTTGTTTCTGCTGGACACAGTTTGGGGTTTTCTTAAGTGAAGGAGGATTTTGTGGTTTTGATCCATGCTGATAACACACAGCAGTGAAAAAGCCTTCTTGTGGTCATCAGAAAGAATTATTTATTCAGGCTCATTAAGATATGATTATTCTATAAATCTGAGACAATATCTGCTAATGAGGAGCTTCATTTGCGTTTCTTCAGATTGCTGTGGTCCTTGACTCCTTCACATTTGAATGCCACATGGTAATAACATAGGGGTTTGGTTATAATTACAGTGTTGGTCACAGGCATTTGGGCTGGTGGCTAGTTAGGCACCTAAAGGTCTGGAATTACTTAGTCTGTTAGATGATCAACAGTACAGATTCTTTAGTTATGAAGAGCCAGCTCTCTACAATTGGGTAAATTAGTGTTAAAATACCAGACTTAAATAAAGGCTGCAGGTATTGGACCCCCATTCTAGAGGAGATGCACCTAAGTCTGTCCATTACTGTGATCTATGTTCTCATGTGGTTTTTGTGCTGCTGGCTTGTCCCACTGCCCTTTGTGCATTTCAGTGCTCTCCTGTAGCACAGTGCAGTTGTGCCACAGCTAAGAAAGTGACTTCTGCTAATCTGACATAAGGGAGATACTAACAGGGAAGTGTGCTGCCAATCATCTGTGAAATAACCAGTTATAAACTGCTGATAATGCCTTGCTAGATATGTGCAGTGGGTGGGAAGCCTAGATATTAGAGGGTACTTGAGCTTTCACTGATACTCACACTCAAATACAAGCTGTGCAATGAATATTTTACCTTTATCTTCTAGGGAAAGGTTAATGTATTAGAACAGCATTCAAATGCACTGCTTTCTCAAGTATTTCCTATTAGCGTGTTTAATAAGGCACTCTGTTATCCCCTTAGGTTGACTGTCATTACTGAAAGCTGAAGTGTTAACTGTGACAGCACAAAAGGATTCTAAGAGACTATAAAAAGGCTTAATTTCTGATTAGGATGTGCAATATAATTGTAATAAGTTGTGGAGCTGTCTGTAGAATAGGAGGTGGCTGATTGTTGACAGCTCCTGCAATGTGTGTTTGTGAAAGCTAATGGTCTTTTAAAATAAGTATCCTTTGCAGTTAAAATGTATTCCTTTGTCAATGATTGATTTATTTCCTCCATAAACTATTTCAACTTACTCTTCTCGATGGTAAAGATTATACAGTTATTGTATAATTCTTCAGGATTCTTTCAATTCTTTCAGGAAGTTAACCAGCATGTTGCCCCCGTCCTCCTGAATTTTGCTACTCAGATGTGAGCAATGTTCTAAAATTATCAGTTGGCAAGAAAGCTGGTTTGTCAGAGTAAAGCAAAAACAGAGTGTAATTTCGTGGGAACACAAATGAAAGAAGATACTTTATTGAAAGTCTCTTTGTCTGTATAATGTGACATACTTCTGGGGTCCATCATATTATCAAGGCACTAAATTTAGATTGCATGTCCAGTATCCAAGGTGTAGGAAGTTTACCAGATTTCCTGCAAAGGTGCTGTGAGAAAACATTAGCTCAGCTGTAGGTTGGCAAGTTCTCCCTTGTCACCGTTGGAATTTGCTGTTTACTTACTCCCTCTGTACCCCCACAGAAAGCTCACCTTGACTTTGTATTCAAATTTTCTTGTAGCATAGCAACCTCTGCTAGTATTTAATTTCTGATTCTCTTTGGCATAAACTTGCATCTTCATCAAGTTGCCTCTGTAAATCCTCTGTGGAATCACTTGTTGCTTGGAATCCTTACCATTATGGGATGGTTCTTAATTAAGTGAATTTTAAAGTTGGCAGCATTAAAGTTTAACATTTTAATGAACATTTGCTCTTGCAAGATTTGGGAGATATTTTACCTTGGTTAAGTACCTCAGTGCAGCTTTTATATATTGGATGTGAAGGATGTTCTTAAAGGAAACTTTTTAGTTTCTGCCTGTTCATTTGGAACTCCTAACAACACAAATTTTTGTAATAAGCTGTGTATGTTCTTTGTTGTTAATAGAGATTAATTGCTAAGTTGCTGTACTTTGAAATAGATTTTAATTTTAGTTTCCACCTGGACAGTCTGGGGTCCCATGGTGTTTAAGGTTACTCCATTATAACCAGTCATACCTAGTCCTGCCTGGGGGCTGGTGCAGTCTTCTGATGTCACTGTGAAGTGTTGAAAACCCCTTAAGATGGGTGTCCTAGCTGGCTGTGTTCCCTGCCTTGCTTGGTTTTCATGCAAAGGGTCAGCATAAGCTGGACAGGAGGGACAGAACCATGATACAAAGAGACACCAGTTCCTGGATAGGCCTCCTTAGCATTTCTAGTTAACCATCAGTCCTCTTTATGACTAAGCATGAAAGAATAATGGACTTACAGCAAAAACAAAACATTTGTCCGGAACCCTTCCCTGTGTTTTTGCTGCTCCTGACACTGGTTATTGGCTGATGCCAGTGAAAGGACTGACACGTTCCTACTACCTTAGAGCTCTTTTGCTGTGCTAGGAGTAAAAGTGCATCTCATTCAATATCCTGTCTCCAGCTTTTGTTGCTCATCTGTTGTTTTTATGACGCATCTTCCCTCCTATCGAAAGGAGACATGACAGGAGCTGTGGTGGAAGTCCTGATCTGGACAGGGCACATTTGTGTCTGTCTGATCTTGAAAAAAGAAGTCTTTAAAATTATTCCATCTCCTTAGCATTAATTCTCAAATGCATTTTGCAAACAATAATTTGGATTCCTTTTTTAATCCCTGTTTTTTTTACCATAATCTCATTTTAAAAAATATAATCTAATTCTAATTATCAGAGGAGCTCTCTTTCATTGACCTTTTTATTTCTATTGTCAGTAGGTTTATTGACTTAATTCCGAACTTTTTAATGAATTCTTTATGATGCTTACACGTTCATACTGGAAATATCTTTCTGGATGATAAAGTGATTCTAAGATATCTTTTCACACCTCTGGTCTATTGATTGTCCTAAAATTGAGCTGTGTACAGACTTGTCTCTGCTTTCTACTGATAAATCAGCAGATTATAGTAGGAGCCCTAGTAATTAGTCTCCTAAGTGATTTTAGGAGTGAAAAAACATTTAATATGATGATTTCAGCCCATTGTGTCATCTGATGCTTCCTGTATAATAATTAGATGCATCTTCTCGTCAGAATTTAAGGAACCTTCTGTTAGGTTTTTTCTAAGCTTTATCCTTTAATGAGGACAGAAAGATCATGCCTTGGTTACTCAAGTAGATAAAGACTGGACTTCCTGCTCTTTTTTCTTATTTCATAGCTGTGGTGCACAATGTAGAGCTCCAGCTTTCTCTAACAGATTTCCAGTTAATTATTTTAATTTTCTTGTTCTCATCTCTTGTCACTTATCAGCTCTATTAGTTAGGTAGTAATATACTTGCCTGCAGCAAGAGTCTTTTATTTGGTATGAGCAGTTTAACAGGGAAAGCACATTAGAAAATGTCATCTAAGTGTAAATGAAAGCATTCTCATGTGAAGGATTATGGAAAGATTCCATTGCAGCTATATTTGTTTTGCTAGGAAAGCTGTTCTTTGTTTTCAAATTTCTTTAATATCTGGTTATTAAAATAATTACATTAAAATTGCTGGTTATGTATTTTAGAGGTTTTTATACTTGACTAATACTTAATGCATTGCTTCTGACTATGCCTTTTCAGAAGAACTTACTCTCCTGTGTTCTAGTGTGTCTTAAATGGAAATCAGGGGAGGAAAGTCTGGAGAACATTGAAGAATTCTAAGGCAGCTACAAGCAAATGTAAATAAGATTCACTTCAGAATCTAAAACATTATTTCTTTAAAGTAATGATTTTTTTTTCTCTTATTTTGATGGGTTTCAGAATAGCCATTTTTTTCACTCCTGGTGTTTTTTTCAAGAACTTTGCTTTTGGGTATGAATGCTTGCTGCATGGCAGTCAGATAAACTGGGAAGGCTTTCCTAATTGCCTCCTCCTATTCCCTGAAACCTCCTGCTGCACTCTTTCAGACTTAGAGTAGCAAAGCATATGTTTTGATATTGAAACGATAATTGAAAATATAGAACAAATGTGTCTTCTGAATGGAGATTTTTGCTTTAATGTTTTGAACCAGTGGGTTTTAGGGTACATGGTAGAGGAAGTAAGGTCTGAATAGAAGTCCAGAAAGGCTGTTTTAGACAGCAACATTGTGAACACATTTCTCAGGGCAAGAAAGCTGGCATGGAAGTTGCAGAATTAGATTAATTTTGTTTGGTGATCCACGTGTTGAGGTGTTCAAGGTCTAACTGAGCATGGTTCTGGGCAGCCTGCTCTAGCTGGCCCTGCCAGAACAGCAGTTAGACTAGGTGATCTTCAAATCTGTTTCTGTCAATCTAAGCACTTCTGTGTGATTTTGAGCTAATACTCTAAATCCTTATGTTTCCCTGAGAAATCTTGTGCTATTTATTGCAGGTTTGATAATAAATAATTTCAACTATTGTATTAATGCCAGTTGAATAGCTGGTATCACTGGCTAGCTTGTGACAGGAGTGTTGGGGTGTGTAAGCTTCCTTTTCTCTATTTATTCCTGTAGTCATCAACTAGTGAGAGGGATTCAGCAGAAACAATAAATCTGTTGTCATGATGCCTCTTGCTCAAGACTTTTTAGAGACACATGTTAACTTGCGTACCACTCCTGTGTTATGCAGCAGGTTTTAGTTTCACCTGTAAGAGGCAAGTGTCATAGCTGTGGCTGCCAGTGGTTCTAGCAGTGTGTCAGGGCTGACTGTGTGCTCTGAGCTTCAGTGAGAGCTGCTGGTCTGGACAATAGCATGGCTCTGCTTTTTGGATGCCTTAGAAGCATTTTTGGCTGGCGTGCTTTGAACAAGGCTCCTGTGCAAGTCCTGTATAGAATCGGTCTCCATTAAGAGCTAAAAAGGGGTAAAAGGTAGCTTTTTTACAAAGCATGTATTTGTTTTGATTTTGCACATCTTTCTAACTGCTTTCTGGTAAAAACCCTATGCAGATGTTGCCATCTTCTCAAATTAGCTTCACTCTGTGGTGATGGTGTCAAAGGTACATCTTAAGGTACAGTCCCAAGGAGCCTATGGGACGGTGGCCACACTGCAGTGGGGGAAGGAGCAGGGCCATTAGAGGGGACATGCCCAAGGCACAGGGGTGGCTGGGGAAGGCCCAGCCTCGCTAGGCCAGGGCTGCCACAGCTCAGGGCCCTGCCCCTCTGCTCCAGTGGCAGCTGCTGCCTCGCGTGGGTCCTCGGTGGCTTTTGTTTGCAGCAAGTGGACACAGTCCTCTGCTTTCCCAAAAAGGATTTTCTATCATATATGTGCAGTCTCCGTCACTTTATTCGTCATTGTTTCCAATACTGACATGAAATACGGGAGAAAAACATCCCTAATGGTGGGCTGGGTTTGAACATTCACTTCTCTGTCAAATACACAAAGGACTATTTGAATGCTTTTTTCCGTGGCGCATTCTCGTTGGCTTTGAAAATTGGTTGAATAAATTTTTAATGCTCCTTTTTCTTCCCCCCC
>VWZN01011575.1:0-49712 GCA_013396955.1 Regulus satrapa | reverse complement strand
CCCCCGACATTTTTATTAGGATTTTTCATTCTGTGCCAGTTGCTCAGTCAGTAAGAGAAGGAGGCATTGGCATGTCCTGGGAGGCTCTGCTGGGAACTGGGTTGTCATGCTGAGAGGCTGCTGTGAGTGTTTACCTATGGCAACAAAGGATCTGCCCATGCCATTTTATTATTAAACAATCTGTATTCCTTGCTCGAGCTTTTGGAGGCTCCCAGCAGTCCTGTCAGGCTAACCTTGTTGCTAAAGATGATTTTGTGCTCTCAGTTTGGTGAGTTAGCCAGGCAGTGGGGCGCTAGCTGAAGCCTCTGCCATGATGAAGCCCTTCTACTGTAACACAAGCCAGGAGCCACAGCTGTGCTTCAGGAGTCACCTGCATGCTTTTAGGTGACCCCGTTGGTTGTTGGGGCTGTGTCCCTGGCCTGTGCTGGTGAGGGGCTGTCTGGAGCTGGTGGAGCTGCCTCGGGCTGGAAGATGTGTTGTGTCTGATGGTGCTTGGCTGTGCTTACTGTGCTCAAGTTGTATCTCAGCTGACTTCAGTCAAAATATGTTTTTGGGTGGACGCTGCCAATGTGTTTCCAGTTTTAGCTACAAAAGGAATCACTGTTGGTCATTAGTGTTGGTTCTTGTAAGGAAATAGGGACTTGGACCACCAAAGCATGTGCTGCACATAGGTGTGCTCTTCATACACTGCTGAACTCTGTTTTTACAGTCTGTGTGTGTCCTTTGTGTACATTTCTGTTTCTTGCACAAGTGACTTATCCCATATTTAGTAGGCAATACTTATCAGTGTTATGACAGAAAAAAAGCAGCTGTGGTTTAGCATTAGTCCTTGATTCTTTATGATGATAGAGTTTTTTGCATTGAATCATAGAATAGCTTGGGTTGGAAGGAGCCTTAAAAATCATGTACTTCCAATGCCCCTGCAGGGCAGGGAGGCTGCTCTCTCAATCAGGTTGCTCAGGGCCCAGCCAACCTGTACTTGAAATAGCACAAGTCAATAAACAATTTTTTCTGTAACAGTAATGAAATTATGCAATGATAATAATAACGATGATGATGATAATAATACTTGGCCTTGGTTTTGCTTTTGGCTGTGGCAACCATGCTAAAGTTCTTTACAAAACAGAGTTTTGTGAAAACCTGATGTCTTCAATTAGTCACTTTGACTTATGCATGCTTACTTGGATCATAGCATCTCTTCCTTTCAAACTATAGTTATATTTATCCTTTTATTTAATTTCAGTGTATATGCAATGTGAATTGAAGGAGGTTATTCTTTGTATCATTACATCAAACCTTGAAATTCCAATACAGCGGCTATCAACAATTTGCTTTGGGTATGCTTTTAGAGTTTGTTAGCTGCATTTTCATTGTTTTCATCCTTTGAAAGTCAGAAATCAAATTTGTCCAGCTTATTCCATTTAAGTACGTGCAGATTTTGCCTTGAATAGAGTTATTTTTGTAAGCACAAAGTCCTAAGTTTAGATCCAAAATACAGCCTGTACGGGCTGCTATGAAGAATAGTAACTGTGTCCCAGCTGAAACCAGCACATTCTCGACCTCTTATTCCATCCAGATGCAGTGCATTCTTACTACCCATGAAACCCCTTCCCATTCTTTGATATAATACACAGATATCATTCCCATAGTCTATAGAACACCCCTGTGGGTGTCCATAAACTCTCCATAAATGTGCATTGAGTTCCTTTAGCCATGGCTTGGGCTCCATCTGTTAGGGTGATCACTCAGAGCAGGAGGGGTGATGTTTTCTGTGGAGTTACTGGGCACCAAAGCCACCTCAGTTCAGGTCACTGCTGGTCATACCCAGCCTTGGTATGACCAAAAATTCAGCCCTGTGAGCTGCTTGCTCACTCCCTGCTGGTAGGGTGAGGGAGAGAACTGGAAGAATAGAAGTGAGAAAATTCATGGGTTGGAATAAAGACAGTTTAGTAGGTATAGCAATAACCATGCACATGAGCAGAGCAAAGCAAAACAAGGAATTCATTCACTGCTTCCCACAGGCAAGCAGGTGTTGGGCCACTTGCAGGAGAGCAGGGCTTCATCATATGTTACATCTGTTGGGGAAGACAGACTCCACAACTCTGAATATCTCTCCTTTCCTCCTTTTCCCCTAGCTCTGTATGTTGAGCACGATGCCATGTAGGTCTGGAATATCCCTTGGATTGGTTGGGGTCAGCTGAGTCCCCTCACAGCTACTTGTGTGCCCCCAGCCTCTCTGGTGGGGTGGGGTGGATGGACGATGAAGCCTTGACTCTGTGTAAGGAATAAAGAAAACATCCCAGAATAGTTAACACTATTAACACCGTACTTCCAGTACAAATATAAAACATAGACCTATGCTAGCTACTATGAAGAAAATGAGCTCTCTCTCTCAGCCAAACCCAAAATAGTACTTTACGATGAAAAAACGATGTAGTATCTCTTTTGATTTTATAACCGTAACTGAATTTATTCTTGTAGGTGTAGCATCTATGACTGTGCCAGTGTACATCGCAGAAGTGGCTCCACCACACTTACGAGGCAGATTAGTCACCATTAACACTCTCTTCATCACTGGAGGGCAGTTTTTCGCAAGTGTTGTCGATGGAATCTTCAGCTACCTCGCGAAGGATGGATGGAGGTTTGTGAGCCTTCCTTGCTAAAAGCAAGCTGCCGTAGTCGTGATTTGGTTGACAGCTATTATAATTCTTGTTGGTAAAACAGAATTTACATCGAGAGTGGTAAAACTGTATACTGAAATGGAACTTTAGTAATTCAGTCTTGCTGAAACAGATCCATACTGCTTTCGCTTAAGCTTAATATTCACAGGATGTGCAGGTTTTTTGACTTTGCTAAACTTTCAAGTGCGAGAGAAATAAATATGCATCACAAGCGTGAATGACTGTCATTATGTTTATGAAAGTAGCTTGCCTTTTGCATTTAGAATAATTACATGCTTATTTTTCAAAAGGCGAATTTCCAATAAGTAATACATCGTATGTGCAAGATGGAGGTGAAGTTTGAATATTCTTAATCTGAGCAGGGGTAATCTGTCAGAATTTAAGGATATTATAGTATAAATTTATAGTTAAAAGCTTATGTTATAATATAATAAAAATCTGTTTTCTGGACAGCACAAACCCAGTTCTCTCAGCCTCTTCTATATCACGTGCTCCAGTTGTGCGACCCATCTTAGTGATCCATTGTTATTTCTCTTATATTTGTAGTCTTGGTCTTCCAAATACAGCACGATGTGTTGGGTAGGGAAGAGCAGTTGTTTCTGCAGCCTGCTGGCACGTGCTGGGTGCTTTTGCAGTAATGTTGTGTTTTATGTATGTGCCAAGTACTGCTCTGCTGGATTGAGTGAAGTCAAGCTTTCTGTGAAGAAACAGGCTACCACCTCAGTGATGAGCTATCTGAGTATTTCAGCTGCAATGCTGGAGCTGTTCACTGAGAATGGTGTACTGTCCTCAGCTAGTTTATTGCAACCTAAGGCTGAGCAGGGAAGAGTACAGATGATGTGTCACCTGAAAGGAGCCGGCAGCAAACGCGGAGAGAAATCACAAATGTTTACTCCTGAGTCATTATATATAAGAAGAAACATTACAGCAATTTTTTTATCTCTTGCTGATCGAATGGCTGAGCACTGGAGTGCTGTAACAAACAATAAGGAACTTTAATTTTTCTTGGCTCTGCTTGTTCTTGGAAATGTTGGATATTAAATTAAAATAAACCAAAGAAAACAAATATTTAACGTGACCCTTATGTCACGTTAGCTTTATAAACCCTGCTAATGCCATCTTAATAGTATTGCAGCAGTATGTCAGAGAAGGAGAAATGTTACAGCAGACTTATTAAATTTCTTGCTGGATTTTTTCAGGTCTGCTAGACATCTGGCTTTAAATGCAAAGTCTTGTAATCTGTATAGGAAAGAACTATATTAGATTTCTGAAAGCTGGCTCACTGCATGAAATGTCTGAAATTGTCTGCTTTTACTCTGAATTGATTATATCAAAATTGCTGCTCTAAAAATTATACCAACTCTAGAACTTGCAATGGAAGTTCTCTCTCAACTAAACATTTTCTTTTTGGCCTGTTCCCTTTACTCAACTTTGACCAGAATTTTGCAGATTGGAAACTAACTTTAGTGAGGGAGCACTGTGTACATTTCTTTCTTGTGTTGCCTGTGATAAACAATCCAATAGAGTCCAGCTGGTATGAATCAAGCTTTCAGGAGCCTTGATTGATTTTTGCCTCCTAAGGTGATTGCAGGCACCGAACTGCTTAGTTCTGGAGGCTGTGCTGCATTTAAGTGACTGAAGGGCTTTGGAGGAGCAGAAATTGAAGTAATATGAGTCTGAAGGACTGAATCTGCATACTTAGATGCATTAAAACATACTTTTTGCATGCACTTTGACAGGAGACAGCAGTTGTTTTTAATCTTTATGAGTTTGTTTTATTCTTCATTTGAAGGAGAAGAGGCTTTCTAAATATCACTTCAATAAAGATATTGAATCTACAATTTGGTGAGCTTCAGTGGTCTATGTATTTTGTATATAGCTACCAAAATGTTTGTGGAGAAGGAAAAGTGGAGGAATAAATGAGGCAATTAATGAAAGAGAGCATTAGTGAATGAGGAATGAGATCATTGGTGAATTAGTGATACTGTTAGATATGTTGGCTGAAGACTACTCAGCTAATAAACCTTCCACAGACTTTGAATATGTTGGTTTGAATGTGTTTTCTTTCTTACGCTTTTCTTTTTTTACTAGTGGCGAGCTATATAATTTTTAAAATCTTACCAAAAAAAAAAGAAAGCTTCTCACTGAGCTCATTCTAGAGCAAGTTTTGCTCATAGGACCTTTGGAACTTTTGGCTGGTTTTAAGAAGAACTTGAGGGCTCAGCTGGGGGTGGGAAGACTGGTCTGCATGCACACTGTCCTGGGGTGGCCATCCTCTTTGCACTGCCTTTTGGCTATTAATTTTTCCATTCTTCAGTTTTCTGCCTGTTGTACTGCCCATGTTTTTCCTTTGATAAATCCACAAATGCCTCTAAGAAAGTATTTTTTTTATTTTTACTCAAAATGCATTTGCACTTGACAAATACATTTGGTTCATTGCCCTAACATAAGGAGAGAATAAACATTATTCTCTCCTTCCTACTCAATTAGCAATCTCATGCATACTTTATAAAAGATGCAGGTGAGAGGCTGCAGAATCACCTGCACTAAAGCATGCATCCTGGGGCATGGAGAGAGGAGCTAGAGGAGAGATTAGCAAATCTCCTTAATCTCCTGACTGATGTCAAGGTGTGAATTCGTTTATGAGTAGAGGCTACCTCAATATTCAGAGGGACTGGTTTCCAGAGGTGTTTTAATGATTATATCCACTGATGTGAAACCTGTGATAACTGCAATAATGTAGAGGTGACACCAACACTGTTTAAAGTGCTTAATGAAAGTGAAAGGAATCTGAGTGAAGTGTAAATGGGAAAAGGTCAGATTTAAAAAGCAGAAAAAAACTATACATTGTTCTGCAATTATTTTTATCCATTTATTGTTTTATTGAAGAAATATAAAAATGGGATGAGTATAGACCAGAGGCACCCATGAAAATTGGTGCTGTGCTTGTCTTCCACAGCCTTTTCCCCCCACTTTGGCTGAAGCAAATAACCCTGCCTGGGTGTTGCCACAGGTGTCATGCTGGTCCTTGGAAGCATAGCTGTGCTTTTACCAATGGTAATTCTCTGTTGAGTAGAGAGCTAGCTTTAATGCTGTAAATAGTAACCCTTGGGAATCTAAAATGCAGATCTAATTTAAAACCTAACACTGCATTGGACTGAAGATTAAAAAGCAGACTCTTTGAAACATCTGGTGTAAATTGCTGTGCTGGTGAAATGAACCTTTTTTCAGTGTTTCTGCTTACGGTCAGAAATTTTCAAAATTAAACTTTGTGTGTATGTACTACTGACCAAGTGATGAATTTTTGCTCTGGCTGTTTGTATGTCAGTGAAACAATTAGCAGGATTTCAGTGTCATTTTTGTCATCAACAGTACCTGGTTTCTCCATGCATTTGCTTTCTCTTTCTGTTGTTTATTGTCACCGTAGGGTTTATCAGTTTCCAAACAAGTGGAATATTTCAGATTTTTTATTTAGTCTAACTGAGGACCAGTGGCCCTTACAGTCAGTGGTGGCAGAATAGTCAAAATGTCCCTGAAATTTCCTGGAAATGAAGGAAGATAATGTGTTCTAAAACACCTGCAGAATATGATTCTTGCCCCCTTAACTTACAGTGAAAAAATAATACTAAGGAGTGGGAGCTTTAATCTGTAAATACAGTATGAGCAGCTGTAACTGAATCTTCTCATAGCGTGTTTCTGTAGGCAAATAGTGGGTGTTTATTTATTTTCTTATTTATTTCCAGGTACATGCTGGGCCTGTCGGCCGTGCCAGCTGTTATACAGTTCCTTGGATTCCTGTTTCTTCCCGAAAGTCCCCGCTGGCTCATTCAGAAGGGCCAGACTCAGAGAGCACGGAGAATTCTGTCTCAAATGCGTGGCAACCAGGCAATTGATGAGGAGTATGACAGTATCAAAAACAACATTGAAGAAGAAGAAAAAGAAGTTGGAGCAGGTATGCTGAATATTTGTTGGGCGTTCTGTCTGTCAGTGAGGAGATAAAAATTAGAAGAAATATTGAAGTTTTTAGCCTGTGGGAACTTGAGGCTTTGCTGTATCTTGTCTGTTTTGCTCTTTGAAGTATTTCATGTACTGGTAGCTTCAAAAATGAAGATATTTCTATGATCCTGCACTTTCAAATTCGGTTCTGATTTCTTAAGTGAGGGAAGAGTAACATTGTGTAGGATTTTAAGTTTATACCACCTATGCTTGTGTGAGCATTGATTTCAGAAAATTGATCAGTTTAAGAATGCACGTCTCCAAGAGTGGAAGTAAATAAAATAAAAGTTTAGTTTTTCTCATCAGTGGAAAAGGCCAAACAGACACAAGAGAGGTCAGAAGGCACTGTACATGCCTCAATTTTCCAGGGACACCTTCCCAGCAAACTGCATTCTAGACAAGAAGCCTTTGGAAAGATGTACAAAATGAGGCCCATACTACAGAGAATCTTTTTCTTTAAAGGCAACTTCTGAAGGGCTTTTTGATCTGTCCTCAAGAAAAAAAGGCATCTAATTCAAATCCTTTTTTCACTCTTTTGACTCTTTCTCGTATTTACTTAAAACTTTGTGTTCATGTGTGTACTTATAAAGCAAGTTTGTAATTTAACTGACTTTTTGTACTCTGCATATTTTTTCTTTGCTTTCTGCTGGAAGTGTTGACCTGGCAGTGTCAAGTAAGGCTCTTAAGGAAGAGTTGTTCTTTATAGGAAAATACTGTAACTTCTCAAATCTGGAAAGAAAAATGGATGTTACTTTACATCTGTGTAAACTGAGATTCAGCATCTGATAATACCTATTCTCACCGCCTTATTGAGTTTGTCTTTGAACCTTAGAAAAAATAATTATGTGTCTGGTAAAAGCTATTTGAAAAAGCTATTTGACATATAGTTGAAGGATTTTCAAAATATTCATCACTAGTGTGAAGCAGGGCTGAATTCTTTTACTCACATTATATTTTTGAGGCTTTGGATACCTTTTTTTTCTACTTCTTTGGGGTTGAGAAATGAAGTTCATTAAAGCTAATTTGTTAAAAAGATGAAGTGGGTATTCATAGAACAGCTCAGGCTTAAGAGTCCTGTGCTTAGGTTCTGCATTCTAATTAGGGATTGGGCTATTCACTTCTGTGGAAAACCACTTAATGTCTAGAACTAAAGTTTAACACTTGGTAGAAATTAAAGGAGCAGGCATTTAGTCTACTTGGTCCCTTGTTTTCCATAACTGGGCTGTAGGGTATGACCTTGCTTGTTGCTCCTAAATCCTTTGTCATGATGCTTTTTGACACTTGTGAATCAAATGTGATGTTGTAGGTGTAGTAGGACTGACTCCACTGTTGGTTAAATCAGTCCTTTATGTGTTTGTAACTTGGACTGGGACTGTGTCGGCAATCAGTGACATTGTCATCAGGGATATGCAGGTCTCTTGGTTTCCCCCACACATTTCCCCGAAAACCTAATGTGTTCCTGGTTAAATCAGTCACATTCCTGAGAGAAAGCTTGGTTACAGACAATCAGTGGTTTGCTCTCAGGTAATCAAAGTTGTTACCCAAGGGCATTATAAGAATGAGGGTAGTTACCAGTATCTGCTGTCCCATTTGTTATAAATGCTTAGCAGACAGGCATTGGACAGCTCTGGTCACTTCTGATTTTGATTATAATTGTACTTAATCTCATTTAACTCAAGGTCTTCACTGTTATGAAGAGGTACGTTGTATGTCAGCCTCAAAACATACTTTGCTTTTGTTACCTTTTTGTTACTTACAGGTGGTATTTACAGGTGGTGTTAAATTGGAAGTGCTTTCATTTCTTGAGGAGTTGTCTGGATCCCTGGTATTGAGGTTTGCTTGTGTAGGACAAAAACCAACTTTCTGTTAATGGTTTCATTGGCAGATTTTCAGTTATTGGCAACATGTGCATTTGCAAAGACTTAGCATTTTATTTTTCTATGGATATATATTAGTTTATTTTAGTGGGTATATTTGGGGTTTTGTTGGTTTTTTGGTGGTTTTTTTTTGTTTATTTTTTAAAAATATATATTAATGTGAAACTTTTAAAATAATTTCTCCTATTTGTGGCAGACAGCGTTTTAAAATGCTAGTTAATAGTAACGACCAATGACTGTAATTCCTATCAGACATTTTGTACCTCATTCCAGTTTCAAAAAAAATTTTAATAAACCTGAACTGACAGTGTGTGTACATGACATTCAAGGAAAGATGACTTTGCAGATTGAAAATCATCTGGTTTACATTTAGGTAAAAGTGCCTTTTCCTTTCCTGTCTTTTTCTTTCTTGAAAAAGGACAGATGTTCTGTTTCATTGACTGGTACACAAGAATCTTTGCCAACTCCTTAGGGCATCACTTTCTAAGTGAAACTAAGGCTGTGTTTGACTCCTTCTCTGAAGGGGGTAACACAATGTAGGCTTAACACATTCTCCAGTCCCACACGAAAGAACTGTAATGCCTTTCTAACTGTTTCATCAACTGTTCTCATCACAGAGGAGTGAATCACAGGGAAACTTCATCTGTGTCATTCAAGCTACTTTAAAGTTTGGTTTAAATGTGTGTCATAAAACCAGAGAATTTAATTGCATTTTTTACATGGTCGTCAAGCAGCTTCTCTCTTCAAAATTACAAAAACGCCTTCAGCAGCAAACTTCTGCTTCAGAAGTCTTCTATACAGCGGGATACCTGTTCAGTGAGTGATTCACATTTCTCTATCCTTTCCAATACATTCAATCAAATCAGTGCTGCTGATACTGCTAAGCAGCTTATATTTTAGCATTTTGAGATTGGCATCAGGAAAATAATGTAACTTTTGGACAAATACTTTCCTCATGACTGGTTATGCAAATGACATTTTTTCTGGCAGTCATGGATACTGCTTTTGTGTACTCTGTTATGTACTTGCAGTATGACTTCTGCTGCTGTAACCTTGCATTTTGAGAAGTGGATGGGAGGGCATTGCATTCTGCAGTAACATTGCAAGGCAAGTCAAATCTTGGTCTTCATCTAATTATCATCTGTTAACACCAGCTCTCAGATACTGTAGTGTAGAAACAGGCTATTGATAGGAAAATTGGAACGAGGAAGATGTTAGAAAAAGAATGTTCCCCAAAAGTTGAGCAAAGAGTAGTTTGTAGGTGCAGAGTGGCCTTTCCCCTCAAGTATGCTGTGGATCTCACAGTGCTTGGCTTAGGTTCTGAAGCCTCATGGGGAGAAAAGGAAGAGAATGGTCAGAAGGGGTTTGCAGTTGAGAAAAAGATCAAAGACGGTGCTGAAAGAGCATTCTGGCACAAGTCTTCCTAGCAAAACAAGTCTGACTCACACTGCTGCTGAATTGGAGTTTTGAGTACAGTTAAGGTGCAGGTTCTGTGGTGCACCTTAGTTAGAAATAGGCAATCAAATCATAGCAATGCAGGTAAGTACTGGCACAGAGGTTTAATTGCAGAATCAAAGACTCATGGAGTGGTTAGGGCTGGAAAGGACCTTAAAGATCCTCTAATTGCAATTCCCCTGCAAAGGGCCGGAAACCTTCTACTTTGGAACCTCATCCAGCCTGGTATTGAACACCTTCAGGGATGAGAAATCCAAAACCTCTCTGGGCAGCCTGACCCAGTGCATGAACGCCCCCACAGTAAAGAATTTCCTCTTAATATCTAATCTAAATGTACGCTCCTTCATCTTAAGGCCATTCCCCCATCCTGTCCCTACATGCCCTTTAAAAAAGTCCTTCTCCACTCCTTGTAAGCACCCCCTACATACTGGAAGGCTGCTCTAAGAGCTTTCCAGAGCCTTCCTTCTCCAGGCTGAACAGCCCCAGTTCTCTCAGTCGTTGTAGGAGAGGTGCACCAGCTGTGTGGTCAGCTTATTCTCTGGATTCATTCCAGATCCACACATCTGTCTTGTGCTGGGAGCTCCAGAGCTGGCTGCAGTACTCCAGGTTGGAGGTCTCATGAGAGCAGAGTAGAGAGGGGAAGAATCACCTCCCTTGATGTACTGGTCACACATTTCTTTGATGCAGCTCAAGATGTGGTTGGCTTTCTGGGCTGCTAGCACACGCTATTGGTTCACGTCCAGCTTTTAGTCCACCAGCACCCTCAAATCCTTCTCCTCAGGGCTGCTTTCAGTCCGTTCTCCACCTTGTCTTTGTGCCTGAGATTGCTTTGACCCTGCTGCAACACCTTGCACTTGGCCTTGCTGAATTTCATGAGGTTCTCACACACCCACCTGTCAAGCCTGTCAGGATCCCTCTGGATGCTATCCCATTCCTCCAGCGTGTTAACTGCACCACACAGCTTGCTGCTGTCAGCAGACTTGCTGAGGGTGCACTTGATCCCACTGTCCATGCTGCTGTCAAAGCTGTCACCGTACTGACCCCTGATTGCCACTCGCCACTTCTGTCCCCTTGGATGTTGAGGTGTTGACTGCAAGTCTTTGAGTGTGACCATCCAGCCAATTCTTGTATCCACTGAGTGGTCCAGCCCTCAAATCCATGTCTCTCCAGGTTTGGACAAGGGTGTCATGCAGGACAGTGTCAAATGATTTACAGAAGTCCAGGTGGATTATATCTGTTGCCCTTCCCTTATCTACCACTGCTGTAACCCCATCATAGAAGGCCACCAAATTTGTCAGGCTGTGGGTACAGATAAAGCAGCTTGTGCTCCTAAGCAAATTTAAGTGTGGGATTTGTAATGTTAGTTCTAGAGCAAGCACTTGGGAGTGAACTTAATATAGTGGTTTGTGCATAAAAATAAAGCTGTCTAGCACACCTTTTGTAAAAGCTTTACTGGCTGCCAGCATAATAGTCACTTCTGACTGAAGAGAAATTATTATAGCATCCAGCTGAGATGTTTTAAATAGATTGTTAATTTTCCATATGCTGGACAGTACTATAATATTCACTGCAGCTTGGAGAAAAGTACCAGTTTGTACTGTGTTTCTGGGTGAAAAGTGCCTGCAAACTGCATGGCTTTTCCTCACACCCCTGCTACTGTGATGTGCCAGGATGCATGGATGGTGTTTCACACAAAATCAGAAGTGATGTGTTTGGTACTAACTTCGCATCTTGATGAAATGAATGTCATTTGCATTAAGACTAGACATTTATTTTTGTGTAGATGAAGGACGTGTAACTGTGAATTGTAATTAGGAGAGCAGTGTCATCTCCCCCAGCCTTATTTATACCATATTTCTCTAACCTGTAAATTAGAGTTGAGATTATTGACCCTATCTGCTCTGCGTGTGGACCTTTGCCTTTTTTTATCTGTTATCTGTGTACATGTGTCAGTTCCTGATCATGAAGATGTCTTCTTTGCACGTTATGCTTACTGATTTTGCCATGTAAAACTACTGGGGCTCAGCAGTGCGTAGAACCATGCTGCTTCTGTGAAATTCAATGAAACATTTATAAAATTGATTATTACAATGTAATATTGTTTAACCTTCCATTCTGTGTCTGTACCAGAATGTTACATAATGGGCACTGCTTCTAGATTAGACATTTTCCTGTGTTTTCATTATTTTAATGCACTTTTTTAATAGCCAAGGTTTTTTTTTGACACCAAGAAAGATGCCACTCTTTCAGTCTTGTAGGCTTGACTCACTTAACATTTTTTGCTGTATTTCTTATTTCAGCAGTGAGTCAGTCTCCTTTTTAATGTTTTGTATTTCCCTGTTGGAGTTAAATGTGTTATGACAGAAAGGCAAAACCACCTCATTGCTGTTAGGTTTCAGCTGGTAATTTTATCCATTTAAATGAGAGTTAAAATATGACATTATGAGGCAGGCGATCTGGACCCTCGGTCTTTCATGGTTCCAGTATTTCTATTTCTTGCACATTTTCTTCTTAAATAATGTTTAATTTGTTAGTATTCCTGGCTGTGGCTTTGGCCTGGACCATTTGATATGCATCTTTCTAGGGAGATACTTAGAAGCTTGCAGTGTTTTCATTCTTATTCTTAATTCTCCTTTTGCTTCTGGGTGTCCTTTTTATCCCAGGGCCATTGCCTGACATGCCTGATGTTCAAAAAGAGACAGTCATGCTTATTATTATTGGACATCAGCTGGAATCTTATATAATGAAGTGTGGTAATAGTGTGATGCTCTGGTAGGACTGTGCAGGTCTCTGACTAATTCCACTTCCAGGCACTAAAATACTTACCTGAAGGTAATTCTTCTTCTGTGATAATCAGTGGGGTTTTTTACCTGTAACCATGAAATTAGATGGAAGACTTTGGAGCAGGAGGAAACAAAGGATTTGAGTTAAGGATTGGTTGAAGAATTCCCTAGATACAACATGGGTGGTAGTCGTGTCAGCCTGAAATTCTTGCCTCTGGCAAACCAAATGCCAGGGTCAGTTCCAAGGGTTTTGCCTTTAGGTTTTGTGGGACACTTGGCTGATGCAAGAGGTACCTGAACAGAATGTCTTGCTTTCATTTTTGTACTTTAACCATTTTATGTATAGAAGTATTACTTTGTTCCCTTAAGAACAAAAATTCTTTATGTATATGTCTCAATTGGAATTTGTTTGGAGTTGAACTCATAGAAAAACCCATTCCTGGGTAATTAAAATTCATACAATGATGGCAAATAAAACACGGAGACATTTGATCTTGAGGAGGTGCACTAACTATATTTAGTGTACAAACATATAACAAGAAAAAAACCTTCTATACAACTTGGCAAGGAATATTGAAAGTATGAATTATTGTATGAAACAATTAATAGAGATAAGATTTTTTTGTTCCCTTTCATCCTTAAAAGTCTTTTAAGCAGCTAACTTACTCTTGCAAAATGACCCCTGAGACATGTAATATGTAAAAAATGTTGGGTTTTGCCTTGTACAAAATTGTGACTGCTATATTTTAAGAACAATAGGTTGTTTCTGGTATCTTAGAGCTCTTCTTATATGTTAAGAATCCTGCTGTTAGCACGCTTACCTGGCAGGGTGTTTCAAGTTGGTCTTGCTTCAGTGGCTTATAACCAAAACCAATCCCTTAATCTTTCACCTGGGCTTTCGATGTAATGGCATGAAGTGAATGTTTATCTGGAAATTATTATTAATGGCCAGTCTGAAAGTCACAGATCCAGTTGTGTGTTTTGGAACAAATTCTGCTTTGCCTGAATTCCAGACAGATTTCATGTATGGTAGTCCTAAAGGACAAGAAAAGTGGAACTTGGTAGAACTTTCTCTAGGTATAGGGAAGCACTGAAAGGCAGGACACTTTCAGGCTTCGTTTTGTTTCTTTATCCCACTTTAGATCCACTGTTAAATTTCTGGAAGTACATTTAGCTTTTGTTGACAGTGTTAATAAGCAGCTTATTAGGTCACAGCTTCTGAAGCCTACAGAAAGTCCAAGCTACAAGTCTGGAAAATAAAATTAAAAATACTTCATCTCTTATGAGTTCAACAGTCGATTTGAGCATAATGAATTTGCTTTAAGCCAAATGACATTATTCACAGACTGAATTTGAATTTGCTGATGTCTGTATAGCTCAAAACTGCTGCTCTTCTAGGCTTGATTGTGGGACTGCATGTCTAGAAACAGTATTGGAATGCATCACTGAACATTCAGCTGCTCCCCATGCTTTGTTTAGGAACAGATACCTGTTTTTTGTAAAAAAATAGGTTTCAGCATGAAAAAATGCTGGAAGAATAAGACTACTAATCCTTTTATCAGGGAAGGTGGGTGTTCTAAATCAAAAACTCTCTAAAGAGGCTGTGAATAAGGGTAGTGTGTTTCAGTCAAAGTCCAAAGGAATAGAAATTTGTAACTTGTGCTACAAAAACAAACAAATCCCTATGCTTCCTCCCCCTGCCCCGTGGGCAATTTAAAATGGAATAGTTCATTTTTCTTTCCTAATATGAGCAGCCAAAATTAAACATTTTTGGCTGGCTCTCAAGTGTTATAATTATCTCTGTTTCATGTTTATTGTCTGTTAGGGATAGCTGCAGAAATGTAAATTTATAGAAAAGTATCTATTTCTTTTAATAGAAAACCTACTTGTTTCTGGACTCAAGCAAATTATTCCAACTGACTTGACATTGATCAGTTGCTAGAAGCTAGTGACTTCTGGCCCCAATTTCTATGTCTTCTAGAGCTCAGTTCAATGCTGGAAAGCAATAAGCTAGATGTATTTCTTGGATTTTCTAGAAAATACTAGTGCTTAGTTGTATAACTTGGCCTGTTATCAAAAGTCTTCTGTATAATAGTATAAACTTTAAACAACATATGTTACATTTACAGTAGTGCCTTCTCAGTTGGGGAAAACCCCAAAAGTAAAAAACCCCAAAAGTGGCGTGTGATGAGATTTTGGGAAAGCTGGACAAAAGCTTCCTGGAAAATTGAACTTGAAGGGCTTGGAGGGGAATATTCCAGGTCAACGAAAAGTGGATGTGTATTAACATGAGTAATAGTAAAAGAAAAAGAATAACAAGAGTCTGCCAGTGTGCTGGAGGGCAACTTGGGTGTGAACTGGAGTGCCAGCAGTGTGGTAGCTTGGTTGTGTTAGAAATGGGAAGGAATGGTTTTAAATTTCCTGCGTACTCTTGTGGGAGAGGTGGGCACACACTACCTTCACAGCACATTTGTGGTTTGGGACTTGTTTCTTTTTTTTTTTTCTGGCATAGTTACACTGATGTACTTGTTTCTCATCTGAAATTGTAGATCTACTTCTATTTATGTATATCTTTCTTAAGGAGTAATAAAACTACAGTACCTCTAGAGCTGCTAATGGTATTCAAGAGCTCAGTTAATTAGAAAAGGGAAAAAAAGGCCTGGTTCTTCATAATTTCTCTGCTGAATCCACCATCTGCACTAAATACACAATTCTCAGTATTCAAATGCTCCTGCCTGAGCCTCCTGTTCGCATGCAACAGGGATTTAGACAAAATATACAGTGTTGTGTGATAATGTTAATGGGTATAGGAGGAAATTTTTTTATAGGCTGCTGAGGAATATTTTGAACACTTTGCTAAGCTTAGTACTACAGTTCTTTGAGCTAACTCTTAGAGCAGGGTCTGTGGCAAGAGTTGGAGTTAATATTGCTGCTTCTTCCCTCTCAGACCTTGTGAAAGAACTCTAAAATAGATTTAAGGATTTTAGTAACAATATTTATATGTGAATGCTGCAGAGAGGTAGCTGGACAGTCTTTAGCTATTGGTCCCACTTTAACCTTTTCAGTATAGTCATTAAAATGTTAAAAAAACATATATTTTCAAAATAACGTTGTTCTGCAATGCTGTATGACCCACATGAGCGCGGGGCTGACTTTTCCTCTACAGCCTTGTATGGGATGGGCTTTGCACAAGGCCGTGCCTTGGCCCACCCAGCAGATGACAATGGTTCTGCAACAGCAGTAGGTTTTCTTTGATTCAGTAGTCCTGAACAGGAGGTTTATGTAGCCTGTTTAAATTGAAACGGAGACATTTGAGGAAGAAACCATTAGAGAAGAAAAAAGGGTTATTATAAACATTGTTGCAGTTACTTCTTTTACATAAGGCCGTGTTCTGCTCCTCCAGTACAATAAAGCTTTGGTCTTTCTGAAGACCTTCACCAAGGTATTGTCTGCCTGATTTTTTTTCCATCCTCACATTTTCCCTTTTCTTTTACAATAACAGCATTAGTGTTTTTCTTGTTTTCTCTCTTTCTCTCTCCCCCCTGCTTTCCAGACACTTTGTTTTTCTAGTGAGCCTGAAGAGTTTGGTTCAGAATAAGCAGCTGTCCTTGCACATGCCTGATAGTTAATCTAAAATATTCATGCACTGAAGATTTTAGTAAATCTTGGCAAGCAGTGTGACATCTACCATCATTGGCACGATGCCATATGTGGATTGTATTTTGTTTGACCAAAGAGGGATTTGGAAAAAAAAACAAGCAAAAGCTTTAATGTTGGTTGTTGCTGTGTATGTTGCTGCTGAGATTTCCAAACTATCTGTGCTCCTTTACACAAATATTTTTGACCCTTCCCTATGTTAAGAATATAAGTCGTTGGGATTCTTCCTTTGGAAAAAAACCTGAAAAATCATATGGTACTTCTGTGTTGCCTGTTTGACTAGAATATGTATTTAGGCCTGATGCTTTAATGTAGGAGATAAGAAACAGATTCTTTCTTCACAGTAATTCTGTTTGACTGCAGGTTTACAAGTGGTGAACTGGTCAGAATTGTGTTTTATTAATAATTTTTTGGGCAAGAAAAAGTTAGAATTCAGCTTTCTTTTTTGGTCATGTGTTATTTTTTGGGTTTTTTTATTCTTTAGTAGAATCCCCTAAGCCATTGTGATGCTCAACAACTGTTGCATGCTAGCTTTGCTATTGAGCCAAGTTCCTAGGAAAGAGCTTTCACTTTGTGTTATTTCTGGTTATTTCTTTATTATTCAGCTCAGG
The DNA here is from genome assembly GCA_013396955.1 of Regulus satrapa. Classification (NCBI taxonomy): domain Eukaryota; kingdom Metazoa; phylum Chordata; class Aves; order Passeriformes; family Regulidae; genus Regulus; species Regulus satrapa. The sequence goes on along the minus strand of VWZN01011575.1, from coordinate 32,652 downwards.
AAGGGTGAGCACAATCTCTTCCTTTCATCATCCAAATGACTATATCTGGGGGCCTGCTCCTTTTTGGAGTTGTTTCTGTAAGTGAAGTATTTTCTAGGAATTTTGTTCCACTGTTTTCTATTCTAAAATATTACAAGTCTCCTGGAAAATATCCATCTAGATTTGAGAGGGTTTATATGGCTGAAGCATGTGTATGTGTGCACAAGATAACGAATGCTGCATGAATAATTCACAATTACTTATTTTTCTAATTAATTTAGGCTTTCTTCTTGCCATTTTTACTCTGAATTCTTTGGAAATCTTGGCTTTTGCAAATATTTAACAGTATTTCAGTCATGTTCTAGAAATACCTGCACAAAAAAAGTTCTGATTCTCTCAGTTAGCAATTGAGAAAAGAATTACAGAAAATTTTTTGTAAAACCCAGTATGATTAGTTCCTCTCCACCCATTTTCAGGTTTTCCTTTTCCTTAAAAAATACCAAACCAACTTCTCCACAACAAAATCCCTCTCCTACCATCAACAATTCCTTCACCAAAAACCATTGCTCGTTTTTAGACATATCTCCCCCCTCAGGAAACCACTATTCTGTTAAATATCTTTTTCTTATGAGGAGAGGATCACTCCACTGTTCCTATAATCATCAGTTTGTGATTTTTTTCCTTTGGAACAGCTACAATAGTCAGAGGTAAATATTGTATTTATGGATAATGGTAGTTTTGAACATTTTTGTTGTTGAGTATTTCTGTTTAAGAAGAAATCATGTTTTCCAAGCCAGTATAATTTATTATCTATAGATATTTAAGTATTTTCCAAAACTCATATGGAAAATGTTATTACCTAGTCAAAGTAAGTTATCCTGCAGTGCAGGTGATTAATGAATGATTTTTTTTTGTTTTCTCCAATGTTGTGAATTATATTTAGAATTGTTCTGTAACTTAATGTTGGGGGAACTTGAAATAATTTTTTCCTTTTCCCAGCCACACCTACTGAGTATTCAGCTCCTCCCTTAGAGAGTAGACTTCAGGCCAAAATTTAGCATAGGTAAACCTTATACACCGTTACTTTTCCCCACTTTTGTTGCAAAAGGAGATGGTAGAATTGCTAAGAAATGATGTGAGCTGAAGTTTCCGTATTGCATGTAACAGCTTGCATGTAAATATGTTTAGCTGATCATGCTCCATATTTACTCTGCCTTTCCTGGTGAAATGACTGGTTTTCCCATTTCCCATTTTATTGTAGAAATATTTATTTACATCTTTACAGTAGTTGTATTTAGATGTTTCTTTCAGTACTAAAATACATTAATATATTTGGATTTTTATTATCACTGAATGTCCTTAATTTTTTGGTGTGCATTCTCCTTGGTGTCAGTGGCTTTAAAGAGAACAAAAATATAATTTTCTTCTGTGTGTTTTGACCTGTTTCCCATCTCTTATTAAACATGGAAAGGCTTAATTACAATTATTTAATAAAGTGTTGCATGAATGCTCTGAACATTACATTATTATTGAAGTAAAAGTCAGCAAAAGTATACTTGAAATTGGATTTATTTAAGAACATAAATAATTTTAAAGTAATTCTGTCCTTTTGAGTTTATATAGAGTAGATTGAAGTAATTCATTTTAATATAAATGCTCTGTAGCTATCTTATCTAACAAATAAATTAACAAATCACATGTGATTTTTCTAACAGCTTGCATGGAATGTAGCTTATGTTCAAACTATGCAAGTATGGATGTGTAAATGAATAAATTATGTCTCCTGTAGTGTATGATATAGAAAGTAGATGACTGAGCCAAAAGACTTCCTTTTTTGTTAAAGCAAATATATGTTTCTATGGCAATAAAAGCAAATTTAAAATGTAGGTGGTTCTGACTGTTGCTGGTCTAAAATAAAGGTGGCAGTTGCAGAATAGTACATTTCATAGCCAAAAAAATCCAAGATTTTTTATTAAAGAAAAATACATCTATATTGCCCCATACTTTTTAAAAAAATTTTTGCATTGTAAGCTCTTTCTGATATGTGTTTTCCCTCCTTTAATTTTTGCTTTTTTCTACTATGCATAGCAAAGATATATAGAAAATCTGCATATATGCAAATCTTTTATCAGGTAGAGATTTTATTAAGTAGATTTAAATAGTGATATTTATTACCTTTGCATCTTTCATATTTTTTTGAGACTTTAAATTTTTAATGCTTGTGATGTTTATTTTTAGTAGTACTCAAGAGACAAGAGGCATGAGAGTCTTTTATCAGAAGTGAAATTAAATCGGTATTTTCCAAAGAACTGAGATTGGTGGGGTGGGTAGGGGATAGCAGATCCAAATAGGGTAGAACATCCTGAGAAGTGTTTATTGTACTCTAATTAGAGTTCAGGAAAACAATGGAGACCCCATTTCACTCTAGGTTATATTGTTCAGAGCTTCCCATCCATTGAAGCACATTATTAGAGCAATCCATTATGGAATACCCAAATGTCACCTATTCATGAGTGAATTGCCTCAGATTAATCATCCTGCCCTATTCTGTCATATGTATATCATTCAAGCTGTTTGCTTTTTTTGTGCTCCAAATCTTCCCTGAATCCATGTGCTAGACTACAGAGGTCTCAAGATTCCATATCTGTGGAATTTTGTCTTCTTAAGAAGGGAAGATGGGCATATTCATATATTAAAGATTATATTTTGCAACCAAAATTTCTTATTATTAAAACATAGTGTGCATACATAAAAAACAAGTGGTATCGTTTTGGTTACTGATACATTTTGATTTTTTTGTGCCATACCCTGACAGAACTTTACAGGAACTCAAATTCATTTAGCAGGATGGGAATATGTGTCCAAGTTTGAAACTGGATCTTTCAGTTGATATAATGTCAGATATGATAACAGTCAAGATTTTCTTAAAGCTACAGCCTGAGAATATTTTGTGTGGAAACATCAACCTAAATTTGCAGAGATTCTGGTATTATCTACTGTCCTTGATATTTCAAGTAATTGGTGTTAACTACTCAAATACAATAGAAGAAACACCTTGGAAAGACAAGGTTTGTGCCACCTGATTGCTGCCTGTGGTACTGGGATGATGGATTTGTGCTCCAGTTCATATCCAGTAGGAGCAATCAAGACCTGAGGAAAGGGCTTTGGATATCTGAGCTGCTGGGAGCCAAAGAAGCTCTTAGTGTTGAGTGCTTTATCACCAAAAACCAGCCAGTTTTATAGAAATCTGTGAATAAATGCACCAAATTATGGTCGATGAATGATTTTGTAAGACTAGACATAATGTACTCCAAGGCTGCTGCATCATTATATGTTGACGTGCAGTATTAGATGTAAATCCTGGAAATAAACAGACACATTTTTAAATGTATTTTTAATTTATTCAGTATTTGAATGTAACTGTAGTGTAACCCAGCAGCATTACAGAGGAGATAGATTTTTGCTGTTGTTATTTATTTATTTATTTTAAGGCAAATTGTTTGTATTTTACAAATTAGAGATGTTATCACACAGTTTAGTGTTCTGTTCTGATCCAGGAAACATTTCCTACTATCTGCAGCCGGGTCTGTTGTGCTGTGAGAGCCTGGCTCAGAACAGAAAATATCATCTGATCTGTATAGCTCTGTCTTTGACAGCTCCTCCCAAACGTGGCTGATGGAGGCCTAGATATTCTCTGTTCAGATGCAGGCAGATACATTAAAAACGTGAATTCTGAAAAACCTTCATGGGTCTTTCATGGATGTAGATGCATTTTACTAGACTGGAATTTATAATGGATGTACTAAAAGATTTAGCATCACAAAAATATTTTACAATATGTTCTCCTAATATGCCTTGATTTTCTTTTTTTCTTATCAGCTGAAACTGGTTTTCAAATTCAGGTGAGAGGATTTTTTAGAAATGTAGGTTTAATAAGCTTGCACTCTTCTNTATATTTTTTTCCCTAATTCTGTACAGAAAAATTAACCTGCAAAACTTGTATATACCTTTTCCCTATATTTATTTTGGAACCTAATGAATCTGAAGTGTTCAATTTTAGCTTAGCAGTTTCAAAGCAGAAATCATGACTTGGATAATTTCAAAGTCTTCTTCTCCTCCTCTGGTTCTTCCTAGATGTATTATTTTTATTTGGTGATAAAAGTTTCCCTCTTAAGTTGTAAATGTTTTTGCAGATTTGAATATTGTTTTATGTTGAAATCAGTCTTAGAACCAATTTTTGCTTGTATTTTGTAATAATGATATTGAGATACTAGTTTTATATTAGACAAAATTTGTGAGTTCTAATTGTAAGATGTAACAATAGATAACTACTTAACAATTTTTTGTAAATCCTGTCTGATATCATGTGAAGAAGTGTAATATTTTGTTGCCATGGTTATTAGTTTTATATTTTTTTATGTTTGTTTTGTTGTTGTTTTGGTTGGGGTTTGTTTTTGGGTTTTTTTTTTTGTTTTTTTGGTTTGTTTTTTTTTAGCAACTTATAATAGTTGAAGCAGCTGCAAAAGGAAAAGTGTTATCTGCAACTTGAGTTGCATTGAGAATATAAGCCTTGAATGACATAAACTCCTTTTATAATAGAAGGCCTTTAGGGACTGGATTGTACTAATGCATTATAACTAAACTTTACCTGTAGAATAAACTTGGATTTGACATCTAAATTCACTCAGGAAGGTTTTAAATATATTTTTTCAATTGGGAGAAAAAATTTGCTAGTACCTTACTTAAAAAGATTTAATTACATGAAGTACAGACTCCTGTTTTTCTTTAGGGAGTGTCTGTGTGGGTTTTTTTTCATTGATTCATTTTTCTGTGTAGTGAGAGCAGAGAATGGTGTAGCTTGTAAGAGCTCTGTATATTTTCCTATATTTCTTAGTAACAATGTGTAAGAACATCTATTAGTACAGTAACTGCACCACCATGGTGATAATACATCATATATAGCTTTTGTGTTCAGTAAAGTAGCCTGTAGTTATGAGTGAACCTCAAAGCAAGAAGATTCTGCCCTTTCTTTTCTTCTTAAAAAAAAGCATTTCTTGTTTAACTCTAAAAATTGCACTGTGATGGTGAACTGTTGGGAAGCACAGCATGGAACCAAACTCCTTAATATCTCAAGCAAACCACTTTCTCCTATTTTCTTCCATTTGGAGTGTTTTGGACAGGGAGTGTTTCAGATGGGCTGGAAATAAGGGCTTCAGTTCCTCTTATAGCTCTTCCCCATGGTACTGGATAGCCTGTAGGTAGCAGTTCTGACTCCGCTTCATTCAGGACAGATCAAGATCAGCTTGCTATTTTACAGCATAAATGGTTGAGGCAGTGTGATACCATTTCTGGTAGAATGGAGAATAGACTCAAGGTGTCAAGTCCTCTGACTTCAGCACATTTCCTGAGACACAACACAGTTCACACACTGTACCTGTCACCTATGGAATGTGCCTACATTATTTACTGTTGCTGTTACATGGCATCTTCTAGTGGCAATAAATATGCTCCTAGCTGACTCTTCTTGTAGCATTTACTGCAGGTGATGAGGGACTCAAATGACTGCAGGCAGATAGTTGCACGTTTGGGTTTTTTTAATTAACAAAATGCATGTGGCGGTTGCATCAAAAGAGCATTCAGCAGTAATGTTAGAAGGACACGCAGAAGTAAAGTGTTCACATTTCCACAGTTTTATGGAAATGAAAGCATTAAATTGCCTGTAATTCTGCTCATGTGTTTGCTTCTGTTGTCTTATTAGCTGTGTCTTGATTCAGCAGGAGTCAACAGCAAGTGGCTAAGAAAGAGTAGAACTTGAGCATGTATGGTATTTTTCCTAAGTAAATATCACAGATATATATGTGTACATATATATCCTAGTTTCTGGTGATTTTGGATTTATTATCCATGAAACTCGCTGGTCATGTGTCAACTTTTAATACATTACATGTATTTAAATGCTAGCTGTAGATTAACTCTAGTATGGAACATGTTTCATTCTATAATTTTTAATTTTTTTTTTTTAAATCTGAGATTTTTGTATCCTTTTAGGTGTTCTTATGCATTTAGTCTGGTTAGGTTTTTTTAGGGTAATAACTAAGTTTGCCAAAAGTTTACAGCAACTAATTCTTTTTTGAACAGATTTTTTGGTAGGATTTGTCTCCTGTTAACAAAGTTCTTCAGTCTGTCTCAGAAAAAGTATTTGTTGTTTCACAATGTGATTAGGAAATGCCTCTGTATACAGATTATGCATCTCTTGATTTCTGAACAACTGCGTTTTCAAAATCCTTCATGCAGTGAAGTTCTACCAATCCCATTTACGGAGAATGAGCAGACAAGGGTCTGGCAACAAAGGAAGTTTCTAAGGGCTGCCTGAAGCTTGTGATGGGATTCCCACAGATCCCCCTGCAATTCCCTAGAGCATCCTCACTCCCTCTTTGAAGCTGAAGCACAGGAGCTGTGTGGGCTTTGAGGGGAGGGCAGTGGGTGTGTGCCAGCTGTGGGTGGAGGCTCTGCAGGAGCTCCAAGCGTGGATGCTGACAGCGCTGGCTGCGTACTGACACTTCTGTCAGATGTACCCAAGTGGGTGCTGCTAAACTGAGCCGTGTTCAGGCTGTTATTCCATGAGTAGAGTCCCACTTCATTCAGGGTGACATGTTCTTGTACATCTTTGTTTGGAGGCTAGTTTGGGGAATCTCTGTGCAGGTGAAACGACAACAAATTGTCTCCGTGTTGTAGTGGGATCCTAGATGCTGCGGGGGAGATTTATCTGTGATCTGTAGGTCTCGCACAAGTCCAAAACAAAATGAAATTATGATGAAATGAAATGGAATGATGTCTGAAATCTCAGACATCTGCCTGAGCTGGCTTTACTGTTGCATTTGAAGCTGGTGCTTTGACATGTGTTCTTTCACAAGCTTAGGGTGCTGTAATGCTGTTCCTGGGTGTTTTAGAAACACAGCACCACCAGTGGAGCCTGTTCCTGTGCTCTCTGTGTGTCAGCTGAGCTGCCATGCAAAGGCACAGTAACACTCTTACAGTCTCTTTAAAAATTAATACAACACAAAGAAAAAAACTTAGAAGCAATTGCCAAAAATTGCATTAGATAGCTAAACTAGGTCAATGCATCCCCAAAGACAGATGCAGACAATCACTTGCATTACATCTTGACTGGTTCTGAGGTGAAATGTAATTTATATAAAAGGCTTTCCAGTCCAAACAGGAGTCACAAATTAATCCCCGATGCATGTTTGAAATACAGACCTCCAGAATGATGAGCTCTAGAGAATGTTCAACTTTTAGTTGGTTCATATTTTCCCTCATTTCTTTAACCTGTTTTTATTACTTCTTGAGATTTGCCATTGGCTTTTGATTTCTTTAATTCTTGTGATATTTGTCGGGAGAGGTATTGCTTGTTCTACTTCTTCAGTAACAATGACTAATGAATTGGTATCTGCAAGGCATGATTAGGAAAAATTGAACTGAGATTTGTTACTCTCAACTGCAGGTTTGCAAGTTGGGCTGTACCTTAGGGAAATCAGAACTCCAAATTTTGCCCACGCTTACTTGTGGTCTCTATCTGTCATGTCAGCCTATATTAAATGAGTTTTCTTTTTTTTTTTTTTATAGCTTGTTTACTAGAGATGTAAAATCCAGAAGGGTGCAGAGTCTTGTGCATTAGTCACTGAGAACGATGTCCTAAACTTTGCCCCATATTAGCAGGAGGTAGTGATCACCTCTGTGTGTAGGCTGCTTGTTTGATGCTTTCTGTGAGAGCTGTGCCCTCAGGTGACGCTTCTGGTGAGACAGTTTCCATTTAGTGGAGTGGCCCATTTGTGCATGAGTGATGTGGTGGTGCATCTCAGCAATATCCTGCCCCGAATTAATGCACTTCCAAAGGATCAGTCTGGGCACTTCACACATGCTATGACGGTGTTGCCATAATGGAAGAAAAACTTGGGCTTATAGAAGCCACAGCTGAAGTTTTCCCTATAACTCTGAGAGTCTCAGTGATCACCAAGTACAAACAACCAGACTCTGAAAAAGAGCAGTGAGAAGGGAAATGCTCTCTCACACAATAAAAGTATTGTTTTAAAAGCACTGTTCTTCTTTTCCCCTCACAAGGTTAAGTTATTTAACGAATCTTTCTGTTCAAATGTTTTTTGGGCTATCCGTGACCAGAAAGATTTATTACTTCTGGGGCAAGCAAGACTATCAGATGCTTTTCTTTGGTGAAGAAGAAGTGTTGGTTAAGTGCTCATTCTGAGTACATATTTGTGTACATTTACAGGTAAAATTTACTTTTCTTCAATTCTTGAAATTTAGTAAGTGCACTGAATGCAAGGAAGATGCTTTCAAAATATAATATATGCATTTTTTTCTCCTTTTAGATATAAAAGTATGAAGTGCACCTCAAGAAGTAACTGAGTTATTTGCGTAGGTCATTCTGAAAAGTCTTGCATTTATTCAGTTTACTTTTTTCTTTGATACCAAACCACTGGTATCACAGTGGAGCTCTTTGAGAAAGCAAGAGCAACCAAAAAAACCCCAAAATTTGTGCTCTTCTTATTAACTGAAAAGTAATGATGATGTATTTTTTTTTTCCAGCTCCTTAGTATCTTCATGTCTTTGAGACTTGCCTTCCAGCATGTAACAAATGTAACCAGTCCAAATTCACTCTTTTAGTGATGGATTACTGTGTTTATTATCTTCTTAAATATTTCATTCTATGCTTGTAAAACAAGGGAAGATTTTGGAGATGCAGGTGTTAGATCTGTATCACAGATCTCTGTGCTTGAGAATGGAATAACTTGATTTGTTTTTAGTGTAAAGGCTTTTCTTGTTTAAAGTTGCTCAGGGCATTTGTAGAAAATTTGTAATCTATACAGTCTTTGCAGTTGGTCCTTGTAGGTTCATGTCCAGGGAGTTAGTGTCATTGATGAATTTTGAGATTACAAAGCAAATATCTGGACTTTCGGAGGAGTTTAGTGCAAGTAGAGGTTAGGAAGTGTGTTAAGAGACCTGGTTTACCTGTTGAAATTGGGTAACAAATGCTGAGTTGGGATTGCTCTCTACAGCAGTAGGTGTTAGGAGAGCTTCCTTGGCTGGAGAGTCAGGATGGTTCAGTGTCACCTTGCACATGCAAGGGCATGCTGGCAGTCTGAAATGGTTACTCAAGTGTTGATGTCTCTTTTCTAGACACAACTATATGTTTTTGCTATTGTTATGTCATCTTGACTGCTTTTGAGAGCTTCTCTCTACCTGATGGCTGGGAAGAAGCGTGTCACGTAGGTGACATTTGTGATGATTGTCTTTGTCCACCGAGAATAGAAAAGCCTCCCATTTAAAATCAATGTCATTGCAGTACCATCTATCAGACATGAATGGTGAAGTGAAATACTGCCCTTTCAATCACAGATTCGAGTTGCTGTCCTTCACTGAAGAAGGTCACATGTTTGAAGTCTGAATCCTTTTACTGTAGCACAGGGGGATGACATTGCTTCAGTTTCTTTTAGCTGTGCTCACAGGTTAGTTTACAGAGTGAATTAGCTGGAAGAATCAGTGTAAAAAAATGTTTAGACTCCCTTTTTATAATAAATAGCATCATGTATCACATATTTGGAGGCTTGCAGTTCATCCATATGATCTTGTGTTATACGTGGTGGATACTGGTGGAAGATTTGAGCACATGTGAGCGAGGCGTGTGGCAGAGGGTTGTTGGGTGGTTTTGAGGTAAACACTTGGCTTGGCAGTGGCATAGGATGGCACTGTCACTGCAGGCCATCTGTAGAAAGCACAGAGGAAAGAGCAGCTGCCTGACTCAGCTGCAAAGCTTCCAGGTGCCCGAGCCAGATCTACCCTTCTGTGTCCTTTTCCAGTAAGGGCAGTATGTGTTGCTATCCTTTGTTGGTATGTGTGTGGGATTATGCCTCTGGATCCTTCCTCTCCCACAAGCTGCTGCCTCCCCAGATCCTTTTGTAGAGGATCTGGTTTTTGGTTTGTTTTTTTTTTTTTTTTTAAGAGGATTTGTTGTTTTTGTGAGTTTTAGGTGTTTTTTGCTGATAGAAATGTTGCTGGATCCCACATCTTTCCAGTGTCTATTGTGGATGGTGACTTATAGCCTAGCGCTTGTCATGGGAAACTTGTGTGCTTTTTTAAAATCATAAGTGATATTGGACCACTTTCATTTTCACATGTTATTTTAAACATGTAGAATGGAGTGTGTTTCTGCAAAATGCTCCGTTCAGTCACACAGGTTTCACTGTCACCTGCGTCCCCTTGTCTGCCAGCTGCTGCCCCAATACATGGAGTGACCCAAGCTGCTGCTGCTGGATTGCTGCCACATCTGGTCTAGAAGTGAAAGAGCCAGCGTGTCATCTTTGAAGGTCTGCAGTGCACCTGGAAACAGCAGCTGTAAATGCCCTGATATACTTTGAGTAAATGTGGGAAAATCAGTTGTATTTTTGTGGCACAAGTAAACACTTCCTTGTAATCCCTCTCATGTGACAGCAGCAAATATTTTTCTTCAAAACTACTGCTTGAAAGCACAAGTTCCTGCTTTGTTTTGTCCCAGTTCATTGCTCTTTCTCAGCTTCTTTAGAAGTTTTGTGTGATTTTCTTTGTACTGCAAAGGATGATTTGCAATATGGAAGAATTTAAGAGTGTCATCTTCAGTCAGTTGTTAATTGAAGTCATCATTATCTAAAGCTGATAGGGAGTCCCCTTTCCTGTGGTGTTTCTAAGCACTGGCTGGTGAGGGAAGCATGAGACACACAGGAGCTGAGGCCTCATGAGCTGATGTGGAATGGTCTGCAGGCTGCAGCTGGGAAGGGGAGGTGAGCTGGAATGAAGATGGGATGCTTCAGGGGACAGCGAGGGAGGGATGCCTGCCTTGAGACTTGCATTTAAATACTTGGAAGGTGTATGCAGGTCTGACAGAAGAAAATCTGGTATTGTCACTAAGAAGCAGAAAGTAGAATAATTTGTATTTTATGTGAAGGCTTGTATGTGAAACTATTACATTTAAAATGTACTAAAATAGTGGTCTTCCCTGGAGCTGAGACTATCAAGACACACTGCAGTAACATCGATATGCTAATCTCTGATGTTCACATTTCTGTTGGCTTTGTAACAATAATGTGTGCCTAAATGTGTTTCATTGGAAAAGATTTTTTTTCTTTCAATTGAAAGCATACTTTTGGTTTCCACAAGCTTTCAGTAGCAACATGGTAAACTCTTCTTTAAACCGATCTTTGAAAGTAAACGCCAACTTATTCAGCCTTGACAGACCTCTTCTGAGGAATCTATACTAAAATTATATATATTTTTTCCTCGCTTGGTTTTTGGTTGTCCCTGAAAATCAAGGATGAAAGAAGAGGGCCTAGAGCATAACCAGCTCTCAGAACTTCTCTTTATTTTTCTGCTGTTGCTTCCCCAAACCCCATGTTTTCTATCTCTGTTTACTAGGTTTGTTTAAAAAGATGTACAGCCCTAGTAAAGGGAATATGACCTTAAAATTCTTGTGCAAAAAAACCCCAACAGTTCTGCAGAAAAAAAGTATTCTTCTGTTTCTTGTCAAAAGCTAGCAACCGTAATGATGAAGGACATGAAGTTGCTCTCAGGTTTTATGCTGAACCTGCAAAACTAGTAATGAGAAGGAAACTAAAAAAAGACAGGAAAAAAACTCCAAAACTCAGACCTCCAGGGAGCTGCTGCACGATTGAATACATCATGCTAATGTTACAAAATACTGAATTAATTTTGTCCTATATTTCCTCTAAATTAATTTTAATTAAAATGTAATAGTTCACATGAGCAGCTTATGATTGCTCTTTTCCTAATGTGGTTTGTACAGAATCATTCAAGCTGCTATCAGCAGAGGATGCATTGACTGCATCTGCATTAGCATTTTGGCTCTGAGCAGCAGCGCTCGCAGCGAATCTCTTTGCATCTCCCATTGTCATCCCCACGTGCCTTTTGATCAGATCAAAAAGTGGTGTCATTTCCCATGGAGTAAAACCACAGGTCTGCTCCAGGGATTCATTCCATGTGCTCAGACTCTTTTGGAGATGTGAAGGTCTTGTGTAGGTTCAAATCAATGATGGAGTCTCAGGGCAGCTTCTAACAGTCCATGCGTGGCAATGTTCTGCGTAGGAGACTGGCCTAAATCTAGTTAGACACAAAACCTAAAAATGACATGTCATGGACATCTCTGGACCTGAGCTTCAAACAACTTTGACCTGGTGATCCCTGCTACTGCACTGCTGTACTTGCTGAGATGATGCATACTTCTTCCTAAGCTGTGTAGTGCCCAGAGGAATTAATTTTCTTTACAATTGAGTGATCTTCTGTGTTAAAATACATTGTGTTTTTTACTGTACAGGCATGTTGTTACCTGAAACATAACTGAGTTGCAGGGGTTATGTGTATACTTCTCTTACCCCGGTCCAACTTAGCCCTTCTCCAAGGATGGGAGGATTTCCTAGTATTTTCTGTCCCTAAGGGAATTACTTTCCTTTGTGGTGGAATTCATCTCCAAGTTACCATGCAATGGCCAGCCTTTTCTTGTGGCTTGCTTGTAGTTTAGTGTGTCAGATGCAGAGATCAAATTGGGTCTTAGTATTAGTCTGCAAGTTTTACTAATTTGATTTTAAATATCCCCCATTCCCTTTAGATAACTGTTGAGGTACTTGAACAGTGATTACTGCATGCATTTGTTGTCTGGTTGTTGTTTCTGGCAAAACATTTGCAGAAATCCATTTATGAATGCAGACATATTTTGCTTTTTCCTTCTTCAATGCTTGTCTGCTGGTGTCTTCATCCTGGCTATGTAGATACAAAGAGCATAAAGGTGGATATTGGTGGAGAATGGAAGTGAATTAGCTTCTCAGAGTAGCAACAGAATCTGGATGATCAGCAGTGGTGAGTTCTCTCAGTGACTAAGTGACAGCTCAGAGAAAGACAGCAAATACAAGGTCAGTGAATGGAGGTATTTGGAAATCCACTCTAAAACATAGGTGGCCTGAATTCCACAGCTTTTTTCCAGCTTTGCTCTCCCTGTTTTTGTTTACAAGTTACAAGAATTTTTCCTTTCAGCCAGCTCAAGAGATTGGTGGGAGCTGGCAAGAGGACACAGTTAGGCAATGATGTTTTTGCTGAGAAATGTGAAAGTATTTTCCGTATCCATAGAATGATGCAGATGCTTCTTCTTTTATCTGACACTGAAAGTTAACTTTCATTGTTTGCTGACCCAATCCAATGCCAACCAGACTGTTGTAACTCACTGGTGATATGAAGCAGTTTTGCCATAACATTCATCAGTCTCTGCAGCCTGAAAAAAATCTAAGTGAAGTAATTGCCCCCTCCTGTTTTGTTAGTTAAACAAGACCTAGAACTTGATTATTTTTTCTGTGTATTTTAGCGCTTATCTTTTAAATAGCTGCTTTTCATAACAAGTTTTTTGCCTCTGGAAAGTAGTTAAATATCCTGGAGAAGTAGCTTCTGTGCATAGTAGAGGATATGCATATCTGATTAAAATTCTGTTCCTTCTCTGCACCACAGGTAATCTTTATGGCTGATCATGGGTGGGAAATCTACAATTTGGCCTAAAACCAAAAAGGTTATATGAAATTTCAGCTGTGCTAGTGGCATTTTTTTCTTCAAATTTAGAAAAACCTGGTGCTTCTTGGGACACTGAAATGCTTTTTGGTAACCACTAGTTGCTGACCACATACTTCCACTCAGATGTTGAAGAGTGTTGTTTGAAATCATCTGCACCACGTTTGACTTCAGGTTAGTGTCATTTTTTTTTAGGTAATGGTTAACTTGGAAAGGGTTTAAAAGCATCATAAAAATCTACTTCAGTGAAATTATGAGGAAGTATCTCAGAATTCCTGTATCTTCTTGAAAAATGGGTTTCAGGTCTCTAAATAATTTAATTCAACCTTTCTGATCTTCCTTTCTATCTGATAGATCTGTGAGGCTGCAGAGAAGCCATGAAAAGGCCTTTGCCCTGTGTGTGTCTGCCTTGTAGTGTGTACTTAACTGAGGAAATAGATTGAGCATTATCCTACACTCTGCTGGACTTCCAGCAGCTTTTTAAAGAATTGCCTTTTAAAGTATTTAAACTTGTAAGGAAACTGCTAATAAAGATGGCATTTAGGCAGTGTCATTCTGTCTTCATTATGCTGAAAATGGTAAAAAAGCTTCCTGCTTTATGTAAGACTATTTATTGTACATGAAGATTGCTTGCAGATTTGTTCCATAGTATGCGAGAGACCTTGAACTGTCCGTATGAGTGTTTATTAATGATCTTTCTCTATTTTTACCATATTCCTTATTTTGAGATGGGGCTGAGAAAGCAAAGGGGACCAGAACTCCCTCCCAGCACTTAACAGTCACAGAATGGTTTGGGTTGGAAAGGACCTCTAGAGATGGTCAGACTCCAAACTCCAGCTATAGGCAAGGATACCTTCAATTAGACCAGGTTGTTCAACCCCTCATCCAACCTATACTTGAACACTTCCAGGGCTGGGTTATCCACAGCTTTTCTAGGCAACCTGTTCTACTGCCTTACCACCCCAATAAAAACCAATTTTATTTCTTATATCCAATAGAAGTTACCTTCTGTTTAAAACTATCACCTCTTGTCCTTTCACTGCAGACCCTGGTACAGTGTCTCTCCCCATCTATCTCATAAGTCCTTTTTATATGTTGAAAAGATGAAGTAAGCTCTCCTTTGTTTCTTTGTCATATTTCATACCAGTTATGGAAGTCGTTGGTTTAGTGTTCTACACTTCATATTTTCAGTATTGATCTGTATCTTCTGCAGAGGTTAATATAAATTCAGCGTAAAAGCTGCCAGTCAAGTGTGACTGACAGGTTCTTGATTAATGCAGCCTAGTACTGAAATTGCAAAACATCAGCTGTTGGCAGTATGGAAATGACTGAGTTTTACAGGATTTGTATGTAAGGATGCTTTTCAGTCACTTTCAGTTTAAGATAACCATGAAAAATGCCAAACTTACTTTTTCATTAGTACTGGTTGTAATAACTAGTACCATCACAGATCTTAGGAATGCTGTACATTTAATGTAAGAATCTTGTGGATGACCTCTTAAGGTTCTCTAATCCAGTCCTTAATCAAAATATTTTAGAGAGGTTGTGCAGGAACTTTATCAGTGGAGTTTTGGACCTTGAGCTGTCTGCATCTCTCTTTGTTTTTTCGTTTCCATGTTACAAAATAAACAGACTTCACATCGAGTCCAAATTTTCTGCATCCCAACTTACCTGTTGCTTTTTGTCTTGCCCTTGCATACCTCTGAGGAGCCTGGGTCTGTTTTCTCCTTGCCTCTCTGCCAGGTATCTGTAGACAGCAAAACCTTTTTCCTTTCCCTTCTCTTTTAAAGTGGTGCAATCCCAACTGATTGATCATCTGCTAGTATGTCCCGTGCTCCAGCCCATCCACCCTGGTGGTTCTGCTCCAGCCTCAGGCAGCACTGTGATGTGCTGCTCCTGCTGCAGGGCTTGCAGCTGCAGGGTAGAGAGGAAGAAATGGTTCCTTGACCAGCTGACAGTGCTCCTGCTTCTCCTCCCAGGATGTGATTGGCCCTCTGTGATGAAAAACGTAGTGTTGTTGAGTGATAAAAGTTGCCTCTAAGCCCTTGGTGTTTCTGATAGAAGATGGTTAATACTAAAATGTAATAAATTAGATAGTACCCTGAGATACGAGGTGATCTTAGGCTGCAGTTCAGTGAAATATTTAGGTTGTATCTGTCATTCTGTCTTCAGCAAAACTCAACTTTGTGCTCAAGTTCAAATGCTTTCCTTAAAAAAAGTTGAAGGAGTTTCTTAAGACATACTGTTTTCAGCTACACACTGTTTGGCTGTGCTATCAGCTATAAATCTATTGATGGTGCTGTCCTGTTCTTAGGAAGTCAAAGTTAAAGCACCTGAAAACCACAGTGACTTTTTGATTTTTCTTCTCATTAGGTTCCAGAGTTTGGCTGAGCTGTGCTAAAATTATATTGATTTCAAAGCAGGTTTTTATAATCCGTTTAGGTGTGGATCTCATAACTTTTGAAACTTTTTTCCTTTTAATGGAGGTCTAAGACTAACAGCATCTGATTTTTAAAATGTGAGAGGAATTTTTTAGACGCCTAGGTAAATTGGGGTTTTAAACATTTTTAAGGAGATGGTCTAAGCTAAATATGCTATTAATAAAGCAAAAAATAAGAGTGGACAACTGATTATACTCATAAATTCCCATGGAGACTTTCAATGACCTCCAGGCTTCTTTTTCAGTTCTATTAAACTTTCCTTTTTCCCTCTTCCCTTCTGGGAATGGGTTCCTGTGTCTCATTTTTTGAAGGACAAGAAGTAGAAATATGTTTTTACTATTAAACTACTGGCTTTGGGCAGAAATAAAGATATTTAATTTAGAAGCAAGGGATAGAGGGGGCAAAATAATATCACTAAACCAAGATTTTTTGCCAGAAACAAATCGCAAAAAATGTAAGGCTTGAAATGTGTTGTCCAGAAAATAAAATACAATATCTGTATAGGTGTTAATACAGCTGGGACGATCAGCCTGGTAGTAGACTACTGACTATGAGGGAACTCTTGAGACATCAGCTTTTTTACTTTTTTACTTCTTCTTTTTCAATTGGAAGAGATCAGCAACAGCAACACACACCCCTAAAAAATAGCACTCCTGAAACTGCCCTGACTGCATTTTTCTGTTAAGTCTCTTTCTTCATCTTAAAATGAAAGAAAAATGCCTTCTAATTCCAGATTGCTAAATGCTCTGCCCTGCACTTCGCTACTTGATGGGAGAGCGGGGTGGGAAGCTCTTCAGGCTGTTACAACACTTGGCTTATTTTGGTTGGTGCCTGCGTAATGCTCCTACATCATCTTATCTTTCCTCCTCCGCTTTCTGCAGCTTTTAGTGAAGGTCACATAACTGTTTCCTATGTAAGGCAGGAGTTCTGCAGCAGACCTTGAAAAGAAATGCTGATTTGCAGGCTGCAGGTATGCACAAGTCTGACTTAGTATCTGTTGCCTTATTTCTTAAGGTACTTTCCACAGCCAGAAAGAAATCAGAATTGATCCTTGCTTTTCTCTGTTGCCAGCTCAGTTTTCATACCAGTAAAACAGGAAAACCTCCCCGTTGCTCATTCCCCCACTCCACAGGTCTGACAATATCACAGTGGGGTCCCTTTCCCCCAGTGTCGATTTTTGTTGGTCATTCTCTCAGCTGTCTGGCATCATGTAAATGGCCACTCTTTGTTGTGGTTTCTCTAGTTTTAAAGGACTTCATTACAGCAGATTCTGTTTTCTATAGAGAACAAGTCATACAGAGCCAAAAATGCAGTGGTTTTTTTTTTTTGTTTCCCTACTTGCCACTGCTTCTTGTTCTATTCAGAGGTGTTATTAATTGCTGCTGCCTTTGTGCAAGTACTCAGTCATATAGATTTTCCATCACCAAAGCTTTATATCAAAGAGTGTGGTATCAAAGAAAAGATTTTTTTCCTTTTACAGATAAAAGAAAATGTCTTTATTTTCCGAACTCCCAAAGACCAATTCAGCTTGCTGTCAAAACAAAGAAAATCTATATTAGGGTTTCTTTTCACAATGTGTGGATTAAAAAAAAAAAAAAAATCTGGAGAGACCCTTTATTTGAAATCCAGGTTTCCTGAGCAAACAAAAAACCCCTTCCAGTTCATCTAGGCATAGAAAATCCATGGAAAACGCACAACTTAATTGTTTAGAATCTCGGTGGTTATGTCTAATTAGCTTTTATTTGCTTGTTGACGAGGCTGTCTGGGTAGATGGTTTGAGTTGGAAGGGACTTTAAAGATAATTTAGTCCCAACCCCTCTGGGATGGGCAGGGAATCCTCCCTAAGATCAGGTTGCTCAAAGCCCCATCCCACCTGGCCTTGCACATATCCAGGATTGGGGCATCGACAGCTTCTCTAAGCAACCTCATTCCAGTGTCTCACCACCCTCACAGTAAAATACTTCTTACTAATGTCTCATCTAATTCTCTTTTCGTTTAAAACTATTCATCTTAGTCCTATCACTATCTGCTCATGCAAGAAAATCCCTCTCCCTTCTTTTTATAAGCTTTTAGGTACTGAAAGGTTGCAGTAACATCTCCCCATGGCTGTCTCTTCTCTAGGCTGAACAACCCCATCTCTCTTAGCCTGTCTTTGTAGGAGACAGGCTCCAACTCTCTGGTCATCTTTGTGCCCTCATCCTCCTGCTCCTTCGGACCTGCTGTGCTTCAGGGTTTGTCCCTGTGCTGGAGCCAGCACTTCAGGTGGGGTCTCTTGAGGGTAGAGGAGAAGGGCAGAGTCCCCTCCCTCACTGCTGCCCGTGTTGCTCTCCATGCAGCCCAGGACCCCTTTGGCTTTCTGGGCTCTGTGCACACATTGCCAGGTCGTGCCCAGCTTTTCATCCAGGAAAATCCCCAAGTCCTCCTCAGCAGGGCTGTGCCCAGTGAGTACTTCTTCCAGTCTGTGTGCACACATACTTGGATGGTTTTCCTGTGGAAAGCTGAAAAATGCTAAGATAGCTGCTAGGCAAGCTGGCAGTCTTTTTTCTTTCTTGGCTGATGGGGATCTGTGCTGTAAGGAACAAAAAAAAAAAAAAAAAGGAATAAAAAACCTTTGGCCTTCTCAAATGGGTTAACAAACTTTATGATATAGGAAGTTTATTCTAGTGCTGGGAGTGGTTCTTCCAGTGTTACTAGAAACATTACATAGTGAGGAAGAGCATGGTACTTAACTAAAATAGTTTTGTATCTTCACAATATAATTAATGCAGTTTGGATCTTAAAGCTAATTCAATTTTCTTTTGATTTGTTACATTTTACAGAAAGGTGAAGTTGATACGTTAGGAAATCAGTTAGGAAATCATTGTGTATTATTCTAGGGNTACTAGAAACATTACATAGTGAGGAAGAGCATGGTACTTAACTAAAATAGTTTTATATCTTCACAATATAATTAATGCAGTTTGGATCTTAAAGTTAATTCAATTTTCTTTTGATTTGAGAAAGGAAAAAAATTAATGAAGTTGATACGTTAGGAAATCATTGTGTAATATGCAAGGGGTGCTTGTTTTGGTCTGTTATTCATACACAGGAAATACTAACTAGCTGTAAGTGCTTGAGAGTAGGAGTCATAGGTTAAGGGACATTCTGCAGGAAGGCTCTGCAGATGATGCAGAGAAAGTTGGCCTGGAAGCTGTCATTTTGTAAGAAAGGGAAAATCAGAAATTATTCCCAAGTCCTCTGCTCTTGAGATCACCAGATCAAACTTTCTTTCTTCGGTCCCTACTGTAGACCAGTTCCTTGAGGATTTATCTGAGTGGAAGGGAGGGCATTTAAACAAGAAAGATCTAGAAAACTACTCTGAATCTTTACCTTAATTGATGCTGAACTGATGAGTGACTGTTGCTTGGCTAAACCTGCCTTTTTGGAAATGCAGAGTACAAAATGCTGGCAGGAGCCCTATAAGGTTTTAAGCTGTTGCTACAAGCTGTTACCTAGATGAGCTGGCAGAAGAGTGTTTGAACCTGCAAATGACTTTGGCAGGGCCCAGTCTCTAAGCATAGATTCCTGCCTGTGAAATCTGTCCAGTTATTCTACTAATAATTTGAGGGATGGGGAATCACAAGGTTTCCAGGCACCAGATGTCTGCCTGCCTTTGCTGTGGGATTTTTAGATTGGCTTTATATCTATACTATAATTTCTTTTTTCCTGGAAGTGAATGCAGTTCATTTTTCAGAAGGAGATATTAATACTTCATTAATACTCATTTTTCTACTTTTTAGCTTTCATTATATAAGCTTCTTTTAGAACTAGGGTTTTTGTTGTGTTGCTTTTGAAAATCATCTTATCTTTTAGTTGGCTGTGGATCATACTCAAGCTCCCATGATTGCCATAGAATCCATTTTGCTCTTACAGATGAAAATCAAAATGCCTTACCAGGTGATTGATAATTTCCAAGCCTAACTTGTGGGTTATGCCTAGTAGCAAGAATAACTGCTAAAATACAGGAAGTTGTCATTAAAAGTTTCAGATAACCAGTCATAAAATATAATGTTTGGAGAGCATCGCTCACTTTCAGAAGTAATGTTTTGACAAGAACAGCTTCTCCTTCCCTGTTGAGCTTAGTTAAGCTTATAAGGCTTTTTTTAGATGGGAAGCTAAACTTCCAAATTCTATTTTTGCTTTTTGCTTATAAGGATGAATGTCTATTTTGGTAGACAGTTTAGATTATGCTATGAAATATCCACTTGGATCACAGCAATCCACTTCAAGTAATGTCACCTTCAGCAGTATCCTTGTTTTTCTATACCTCTTTATCTCATGTTGTCATTTTGCATAGAGGAAGCTCCAGCTGCCCTTTACATGTTTTGAACACTTGTAAATATTATGTATTAAAGTTGACTTCAGTTAAAGTAATTATCAGAATCAACAGCACAAAAAGTCCAACCAAATCTCTTCTCATTAAATTCATCAAGGCATTAGGAGGTCTCATCATTTTGGCTTCATTTTTATTCATAGATTAGGAGAAAGAAAACAAGCATATTGGTGTTTTCTCAAGTTCAAATGAAGTGATTCTGATGCAGGAGTATGTCTAAACCTCTTAGATTAAAAGAAAGCAACAACAATTAAGGCAGAAGTATCACTAACAAAAAAAAATCGACTTTTTGGAGTCAAATACCTATTTTGTCCTTTGTAAAAATTGCCAAATATCTCTTTTCCCCTGTATGATATATGTTTAAATCATCTGTTTCCCTCTAGTTCTATGGGCAGTTAAGTTGTTCCATTTTTGGAGGTGTAATGGTTTTATTGTTTAGTGCTGTTTTCATCTGTTATCATAACAGCATATTTAAGGGTTATCAGAAACTACTGAAGTACCACTTAAGTTTTCAGAAGAAAAATGCATTTAATTCTGAAAATCCTTTTTGGTTTTAATTTTTTAAATTTAAACCCATTTTCTGTTCTTAAAATCCATATTATGCCTACAGAGGTTTATTTTTAAAAACACATTAACAAATGAACTCGGCAATATGGATTGAAGGGTTGATGATAAGAAAATACAAATATAGTATAGCTAGTTTCAGAGTAGATAGTTTTATTAAAAAGATTCACACTAATTTGCTGTTTTAAAACCAGTTACTCACAGTCAAAGTCCTGTGGGCTTTTTAGTTGAGTTTGTAAAGCTCCTTTAATACAGAGATTAGAAGTTTCTTTATTTCTTTAATTCCATTCATTGGTTTGTAAACCTGAAGGCTGTGAATTTTATGAAAGAAAATCCTTTAATTTTGTGTATGCTTATTGATATGTGGTGGTTGCCATGGTACATATTTGGAGCAAAGCTTTTTAAACACTGACTTGAATATGATAATTTTTAACATCTTTTTTTCTGATAAAATTAATCAGAAGTCTGAAAAATTCCAAGTACTTCCTGAGTTTAGCATGACGGGGTGTTCCAAAACTGAAGTGTAAAGTTCTGACATAGAGGTCTAAACTTCATTACATGGTCTTAACATTTCTGCAGGGCTGCTCTTCAGATGCAGTCTGATTTGTGTGATGGAGCTTTGTTGAGAGGTCACAACTCCCTCTGAGTCGCAAACCATTGTCAGAGGACAGCTGCTTTCATTTCTCACTATTCATTCTAGTGCCTTCTTCCCAATTGTTTTGTACAATGCTGTGGAGTGAATAAAGTTTTATAAAACTTTTGTCAGATAGCTGAGTGGTTCAGGAATTATTAAAGCCCTTGCATCATTTCCTTAGGACATTTCTGCCTCCTTTCCTCACAGTCCCTGCTGTACAGTTCCAGCTTATTCAATGAACAGGATCATTAATGGTGAACTTGAAGGTGTAGTTGTCTAAAATGTCCCTTGAAAATAAAGACAGATTTTTGAACTCAATTAAGGACCTTATACAAAGTTTATAAAGAATGAAAGGCATTCAGCAGCCTGGATTTACAACAGATGCTGCAGAATCAGTTGCCAGCTAAGATTTTTAGGTCTGAAGACTCCATGCTCTGGTGTGACGTAGGGTATGAGAACCTGTAGGGCTGTTGTTTGTGAGTCAAACTGGGTGGGGACATGGATTAGTAAATCTTTTTTCTTTGTGAAATTGGAGTTCTGGATTCCTCCTATCCAGCAGCAGGTGCTGGCTTTGTTGTTTTTCCACTGAGGAAATGCCACTTTGAGTATGGAACCTTGTCAGCCCTGTCATGGCATGTGTCTCGCCTGAGAATATCTCATGAGATCTATGGATTCACTGTATCTGTCACTTGATTTTACTTGGAGACTTTTTGAGGTAATGATGTGGCTAAATGGCAGGACATGTGGGACTGTGTGCTGTCTGAACGTTAGTGTTACTTGGAAACCAGCTAGAAAATTTGTCAGGCTGTATTCTGCTATTCAAGAAACAAAGGTAAATGATGATACAATTGAGATATGAATTAGAAATGAATTTTAAATGAAAAGAAGTTTTTCTTAGGCAGGTCTGATTATCTTTCAATGAAGAAAATATTATCTAAATCCTTTTCTTGAGCCAAACTCCTGAAACCCTTCATACCTTACCAGCTTTCTGAAGCTGAAATTCTGCATGTAAATTATTCTTCACTGATGGTCTTGTATAAGTTTTTTTACTGAATCAATGCTTCTAGAATTTTCTGTATGTTCAGGAAACACTGAAAATAGCAAAATGCAGATCCGCTTCACATCGTTCTTTTTTGATTTTTCTTTGGTGGCAGCTATTTTGACTTCTCTGTATTGTGATTAGATGTCCTGAGTGAGCATACTAGATGTAACAACATGTATAAAAACCAGAATTTTTCACCAGACTTTACAAATGAAAAAGCACTAAAAGCACTACTCTGGGCAGTGAGAGGTTCAAGTAATACTGTAGTCAGGGATTTAAAATTTTGCCTATTATCCCATTGCTTTCTGTATTTTTATTTTTTAATAGGATACTTTTAAAGTCTTAGAACTTTCTCTGTTAGCCAGAAATTTTTGTGGGCTTTTTTTTTTTTTCTTCATTGAGAGAATCTTAAATTCAGCCTCATGCCATTGCTACCAAAGGTATAGAATAAATTGAATTCATTTCTGCTCCCACCGCTGGCCTTTGAGCTGTGCAGAACAGATCTATCAAGTACCTTCAAAGTACCCATACCTGCAGCTGGTTTGTGGAAATTGGGTCTTTTGGGGACTAAGGAGAACACTTTACCTCCAATATCCAGATCTGAGCAGTGAGTAATGGCATTTCTGAAATAACCTCTCAATAACAACAGAAGCTTTTTAGAGAGGAAACAACAGTGATATTTTGTGGTAACTTTTGAGTACGTTCAGTTGCAGCCAATGTGTAATCTCTTAGTGTGATAGGAGAGCTGTACATTTCACACCAGTAGTAGACACTTTACAGAAATGCTTTTGTTTTTTTTGCTTGGGCTTCCTTATAGTCGTCTTTGTAGTGCCGTGCAAGAAAGCAGAACTGAAATGACCAAATTGTTCAAAAATAATTGAAATAATACAAGTTTGCTTGAAACTAAGATGCAAAGTCTGCTATGCCTGGCAACATTGTCTTGATAGCGATCACTTAAGAACTATTATGTATTCTTTTGTTGTTGTCTTGTTTTTTTTTTTAAGCTGGACCTGTGATCTGCAGAATGCTAACATACCCTCCAACTCGAAGAGCCTTAATTGTGGGTTGTGGTCTGCAGATGTTTCAACAAGTGTCAGGGATTAACACCGTCATGTATGTATTTCCCAATTGCTTCCTTTTATAAAGTTGTAGAAAAAAATCAATTAGACCATTAGCAGTTATAGATGGTCTTCTGGAGGAAGTGTGAAAGGTGAAAAATTGAGTTTAAGAGCTGGAATACTGATTTGAAATCCAGATGTTGATATATGTGGCATCACAATAAATTGATACAAGAGGATGTTACTATAGGGGTAAACATTTTTATAGACATGAGAATACAAACTGTACTTTGAGAGATGCATTATTGTGTTCAGGTTTATGGTGAAGGCTGTGTATGTCTGGACAAGAAAGCACATTTATGGTTTGAATTTGTGGGCAAACAGATCACAATAAGGTGAGAGTTAGACTAATCATGTTAATGAGGTGGAGCATTACTGTGAAGTGCTGAAGGATGCTGAGGGAAGAAACATTTCCTGCTTTTACATGGCTTTGTTATATGTATGAAGACTTAGTAAATGTGGAAGTGAAGAATGATGTATTGGGTTTTCTGTCAAGCTGTCAGCTCATAACAGGAGTAGCTCTTGACAAATGTGCAATGTGCAAGACCTTGTTTAAGATGAAATTATTGTTGAGCTGCCCTGCAGGACTAATCATAATAAATATGGTTGCCATATTTTTTTAAGAGCAAGTATAAAATATGTTGCCATTACATTTTATGGAGAAAACTAGGCCTAAGGGAGCATGGATCTTAGGAAATTGTTAAAAGGAACGGCTAATAGGATAAGGCTTTTAGTGCTATCAAGAGCTACCATATTAAATGTTAGAGTAAACACTGCCATCTGTCATACTGAAAGAAAAAATGCCCCAGACTCAGTATTATTAAACTGCAAAGGAGGGAAATCTGGACCAGGTAAAGAAAGGCTTCATAAAGTAGGAATTGAAAGCGAATGTGGGAAACACTTGGACACAAAACTGGTAAGTTATGTGTAAAAGCCAGCAGACAGGCATGGAGAGTGCTTTGATAAATTTTTCAGACACATCAGAGACAAGAAACAGTCTCCAGGCCCAGGAGGGATCACAAGAGAGTTCACCAGCAGAAGTTAAGTGTTTAGCACCAAATCTCACGAAGGCATTTTTTGCATTTGTTAATTATAGTTATGAATGTTAATTATTATATGTTAATTAAATATTATAGTTATGTATGTTAATTATAGTATATGAAACTTTTTGCACTAGAGCCTAGTTAAGATGTCTTAGGTGGTCTGCTTGACACTCAGGTATTAGGGGAAAACTTCTAGAGCGAGCTGATTAAAAAATAACAAATTAATCAGGGTACACTCAACAGGTCTGGAGTAATTTGCATCCATAATCACTGAATTTGGAAATGTAGCATAATTTACATGAAGTAACAGCCCAGAGAGTTTTAGTTCTGTCTTTATAAAAATGAACTAAAACTTCATAGAATCAAATGTGTGTTTATAAATATGAAAAATAAACTTGTGCATGTACAATGTAAAACAACAAAGAAGAGTCAGCATGATTGTTGAAGACAGATTAGAACTTGATTGTATGTGAGTCCATGGTTGTGTTACAACTGTAAATCCCACGTGAATTAACCATCCTAAGCAACCATGACAGCTGCAGCCAAAGTTTATTGAAGAAATCATATAGTCACAAAACTGAGAAGTCCTGTCAGGTAAATAACTATTTAAGATAGGGGAAAAAAAGGATGAGACTAGAAGATCAGTTGTCACAAACCAAAAATAAGACTTCTGCGATGATCTATATGAAGTTGCTGCTTTAATAAATATATGAAAGTGGTTAAACAACAAAGTAACAGCTTGTATTCATACAGTATTCACAATGTAAAGATCCCCCAAATCTATGAATGTGAACAGTTGTGGGAAAATAATTCAAGATTACAAACTACTGGAATGGCAAGTGCATTAATTATAGAAAGTTATTGAATAATGCCTGCAGGAGGAACTGGGTAACTAACATGCACGGAGTCTAAATTATTTCTGCTCAAAAAAGAGGGCTTGCAATTGCATTATCATTCTATACAAACATCATGGCAACATCCATGGCCAGTCTGGAATAGTACAAACAGTTGCAGATGTCTTTCTTTTAATAAGAACAAAGCAGGTTATGTGTGGGGTAAGAGATACCTGTGTTTGAACAGAAGGATCAGAACTCTGCAGCTTAGGAGAGAAATGAGGTCAAGTACATAAAGCTACTAATGTTATGGAGAGGATGGGGAGAGCATGATTATTCGTCATTTCTTCTAACACTTTTTGATGACTCCTAGCTCTTACCCAGCAGTAGGTTTAAAATAAGCTTTTTTTCATGCAACACATAATTGCATATTGGAACTCAGTGCCACAGGATGTTACAGATGCCAAATGTAGAAATACGTTTAGAAGTTAATTAGGGAAACTTACATAATAAACATTATTAAATGTTATGAAATGTGGTGTGCATGCAATCTCTGGCCAAGGATAGTCATTCTCACAGTTTGGTTCCTACTATTTTAGGATGCCTTATTAGGCTACAACAAAAAAATTGACAGTTCACAAGGTTTATGACACTGGTAGATTGACTTTGTTTGTTTTAAACTTAGTATGTTTTAAAATCTCAAACTCCTTTCCATGTAGGAGGTTTTACAAATAGTTTGAAATTGACCTAATTTGCTTATGGATGTGTAGGAAGACAGAATTACAACTATAAAATGTGGTTGAATCTTAGCTTTAAAATGATAAAATGCCTATAATAAACACATGAAGGCACTGTTGTTAAAGGACTGGATTGTCAACCATTTGCAATATCCAGTCTCTTTTAATATTAATAACTAAACTATAACTAATTTTTTAGTTATCAGGTATGCAAGACAAACATTCTCCTGTGAAAGGACATTTTTCAAATGCAAGTAAGCAACTGTTTGTTGATGGTTTGCTTACATAGAAATTGGTGATTGCCTTTTAATGCTGTAATTAGATGGTACCTTAAGGAACTGTCAGATTGTATTAACTCTCTGAGCACTAGTTTTCTCTTCATAATGTTTAGTTGTGTCATTCTGGGATTGCTGTTCTCTTGCAGCATAAAAGCAGGCATTGGTTATGGTTGGAGGGTCTGTATTGTGTGGCCTTTCCTTCAGTGGTTTCTCAAAAACAGACATGAAAAGCATTTTGACAGTGGATGTTCACTGTACCTTTGGTGCTACTGTAAATCCTTCTTTATTGGCCCTTTTTAGGCCATTGAAGCAGAGGCTGAGGATCCCAACTTGTGGTGGACTGGCTCTCTGTGGCAGAGAATTTTGCCTCTGGTGGCCCTCTGACCAGTTAACTTAAAATGGCGTCATCCATGATGGGCCCTGACTTGTTCTAATCTCCTGGTTTGAGATTTTCTACTGTTTCTGCAAGAAAAGATTTTGTTTTTTCTTGTATTTTACTGTAAGAGAAATGAATTTTGTGTGTGTCTGAAAAGCTCATTTAAACCCCCATAATCAAATCACAAAGGGAAATGAAAATATAAAAATAACACAATTGTAGAATGATTTAATGCTTCCCCAATTTGGATATGCTTTACTGAGTAACTCATCAATTTTAGAAAAGAAAAGCTTGAGTCAAAAATTATGGATGTTAGAGGAATTTTGCATAGGTCTAAGAATAATCACTGAGTGTACCCAGTAGAAGAGATGCTAAGAAACAAAAATTATCTGCAAGGAACACATGGAGATAAGAGTAAAAATCTAGAGCTTCCATGCTTAATAAATAATTAATCTGGTATAAATTTTCTGGTTAAAAACTGGATATCAGTAGTGAAGCCATTGAGAGCAATGAAGTCCATGTGTAGCTGGAGTTCTCTTGAGGATGGGAAAAGGAAAACCAGAAGAATTGCTGTAAGAATTGTTAAAGGCTGTGCTCAGCCCTTTTCATTGTGCAATAAACTGATCTAGTTTTTGCACAGAAATAGTTTCATATCATATTTGAATCCCATTTCTTGTACACATGTTTAACATCCAGCCATGAGGAAGCAGAAACTCATCACGAACAGGATGTTACTGAATTGGTGAGAACAGTATGTGGAGCAACCTCTGCATTGAGGAGGTGGATCTAAAAGAGCAGCAAAATGTAAAAATAGGCAAAGGAGATTGTGACTGTCACAGGAACAAATTCTAGCATGATAAATTTAGTCTGCAAAAGAATAAAGCTCAGTGACCTACTGCTTTGATTCCTTTTTTTCCCCCTAAGAACAAGGGTATCACTCCTGTCTGATGGAGTGCCTGACGCAGAACAAACGTTTCCTTTTTGTCATGGCTTTTGCCAGCTTAGCTGACCTGTTAAAGTCATACCGTTTTAGACAAGCATCTCTCACACTGGTGTGAGCAGGTCTGAAATGGTTTAAATTCTCAGTTTCTTACCATTCTAGGGTTTTCTCATCTTGAAAACGGAAGCTCACTGTTTCAAGCCTGGAGCCCAGATCTGGTTGGCAGGAGACTGAGAAATGCCTTGTGAAGGAAGTTATATTCCAGGGGAGTAGTTACTACAAATTAGCTTTTAGTAGTAATATACCCCAGAATTTGGTTAAATCAGTGATGATTTCAAGGTGATGATTTTCAAATGATGATTTGGTTAAATCAGTGATGATTTTCAAGCCCAAAGTTGCCCATAGTTAAAACTTGGGGGAAGAGGACCGTTTTGAGGTAAAACTTGAAATTAATTTCTCCTATCAGTTTCTTGTTTAAGAAAAAAAGAAGTTAAAAAAGGAAGAAGAACTATTTTTGGGGTTGGGAAGACAAGGGGACTTGAAGGATTTGAACTGTTTTACATTGTGTAGTGAAACCATTAGTGGATGTTTTATCTCGGTGTGCTCTTGGTTCTGTAGAACTAGGGCTTCTGAAAACATTTCTGGCAATGTGCAGCCTCATGGCAGTAAAAAAACCTCCAAACCCCGGGGAAGAAAGGTTTTGGAAAAAAAAAATTCCAAGTTACCTTGAATACTAGGCACTAATTTAGCCATAATTGGAGGGAGTTCAGTATTGTCTTGTCAGAATTGCTCGCAGGTAGTATGACCTGTGCTGGAGATTCTGCTGCTCTTGGAGAGGTTTGTTGGCTACTCCCAAAGACTGCCTGTGCCCTTAAGACTATAAATCTGAGATAAGATTGGAGGAAGAGACAGCTGTATCATCTTGATTATTCTTACTCTCACAGTACTTTAAGTGGACTTGATGAAAGCCAGACAAAATACTTTGTTCTGCAGTTGAAACACTAAGTTTGATGTTGTGCTAATTTTGTAATTTTCCATTGTCTTTTCACATTGTATTAGAAAAGATTTCTGGAGCAGGAAAGTGGTATAATGTGCCACTGCTAGAGCATATGGCCTTCAGCATTTTTGCTAAGCTATTTGCAGGTGTACATGATATGTTATTCCAACTTAATAAAATATTTTCTTAAATTTCTGTGATATCTTTGCATCTCCTAAAAGTTAAGTGAATCCACATATAAAATGTATTGGTGTTTGGATTTGGTCCTCAGATGCTTTTGAGCTCTAACAGTATTGCTTTTTAAATTTATGCAAGCAAACAAAAGAACCAGAAAAAAGGACAATGTAAAGAAACATCTTTTTTCAGCTGGCAAGAGATAGGGAGAGGAATAAAATGCTGTATGGAGAAAGAAGAAAGCTCAGAATAATAAGAGAGGAAAAAGAAGCTGGATAAAAGAAGGAAAATACAAAAGAGGACAAGAGGTTATGTAGCAAGTAGAAATTTAAGGTTTGAAGAAAAGAATATTAGAACAATTAATACGCAAAGTGAAAAAATATTGTACTGAATGTGAATGAGAGAAAGGAAGAAAATAGTAGTAGTACTGAAAGAAGTCAGGATGCTTCTGGAGTTTAATAGAGGCCAGAGAGGAGTTTAATGGAAAGCACATTTCTCAGCAGGTTTAATTGCCAGGTCTGTTGTGCAGCAGTTTCAGAGCTGAAACCTGTGAGCACCTCGCTGTAGCCTCAGAACCAGCTTGGTACTTTCACTGAACATGAGTGTGGAGCTGAGTCCCCAAAGGGGTGGGGAAAGTCAAGACTCAGAAACTTGTCTTTAAATTCCAGTTTTTAAAGTTCTTTGAAATGACATACTGAATAGGGAAGATAGGACAATATCTGACATATCTGACTGCCAATAAACTTTTCATTTTTTAAAGATCACAGATTAAACACTTTTCGTTTGTGAATTACCACACAAGTAGTAGCAACCTTCTCCAGTCTTTCAGCATCAGCAGCCATATAGAAATTTATAATTAATGGCTGAATGTATTTACAGGGTATGACAGATTTGTAATGAATAAGCTGGTTGTTGAAGTTTCCTAGAGCATTGGTTGTTGCTTTGAATATTGGAAAATAGTTGCTGAGATCTGTAAACAGAAGTTCTACTGGCAAAAAGTAGTGATGGTTCATTTTTCTTGTGATTTGTATTCAGGTATCAACTTTTAATGTTGTATAGGTTTCTGTTGTGTTCTCTGGCTGTGCATTTTAAAACAAAATCCAGAAAGTACCATACTGTATTAAGAAAAAAATCCCAACAAACAAAACAAAACCCCAAGCTGACACAATGCTAAATGTCATCCAAGTTGCACAGCAGTTACTGAAGGAGAGTACCTTGTATTGTACTCTTGGGTTAAATTCAAATTTGGCACAGTAACTCCCTGCCATGTGACATTTACTTTTGGATGGCCCGTAACTTGTCGCTTCAGTTTTTCTTGAGTACTCTCAGACCCAGCTGGGCTTTAAGCCTAACTGAAGGAGGGACTATTGCATTAAAGTTCTTTCCAGATACAAACTTTATAATATTGTCAAGATAATTGAGAAGATTTTGTAATTGAAAAGTCTAATTTTCTCTGAGTCCATGACATTAAGACTGCTGCCTGGTTCAGTTTTCATCCTTCAGTATTTTGTTGTAGGTAAACTGTCCATCTTCCTAAACTGTATCTTTCTTTTAAATTTTGCTTTTTCCTCTTAGGCTCTGGGAGATGTTTAATAAAACAAAAATGGATGTTGCACATCCATTTGCATTTCAGATAATAATCCATTAGAGAATTTTTATTAAGTTTTCATAATTCTTCCGGTAACATTTGTTTTTGAGACATGACCCTTCATTTTACCGTTTTAACCTTCCTTCATATTGCAAGATGGTTTAGATAGTACTGTGAGCAAACTTATCATATAAAATACTTCAGTGGCACATAGCTGCTTTTTATATAGACTGCAGATATTTTCAGAAGAACAACTAAACAGAAGTCTAGTCTAGTCAAACATACCGGGTGAGGTAAGTCTCCCATCTTAGCAGCTGTCTCTGTCGTATGTGCTGTAAAGAAATGATGTGATTAAATTATAGCAGCTCTTGAGAGGCACAAATTGTAGTTAATAAGCAAAATAATTTCATATTACTCACTGTAAAACATTCTAAATAAGAGTTGATGGGAATTACCTGTATCAGTTTCATAGTACTTGAAAAGGAAAATGAAACTCTGACTCAGGCTTTTTGAAAGTTTTGCATGTTCAGCATCCACTTTTCCATAGGCAGTATGCTGTTATCACAGCTGAGCCTGTTTCTTTTAAAGTAAAATAAAAAATATATAAAAAATTACTGTACTGAAAATAAAATACATTAAAGAAACCCCAAATAAAAACATCTGATGGTCACCAAGTTGTATGTATTGGATACAAGTTTATTGTGTACAAACAGGCTTATACAGTATTTTTTCCAAGCCCTGTAACATATATGGTGATGATGATGATCATTATTATTAAATTTTAATTATTTTTCCCCCAGCAAAATGGTAGCTCTGAACTGAAAAGTCTGTGAAAATCTGTCCATTAAGTTTGAAAAATTATTACCCAACCTCTGGAGAGAAGCAGTGACTTTGGAAGTATGGCCAAGGACAAACTCAGATTTGGAGGTGAAAATGGCTTGAAGTACAGAGCCTTAGGCTGGGCAGAAGCAATTCTTGTCAGCAGTTGAGATGCTGGTTGTGTGGGTAACAAGAAATGTGAAATTCCCTTTGATCCCATGCTCTCAGCAAGAACCCTGGGCAGTATTTCCAGCAGCTGTGACTTGGCAGAGCCAATGCTTTGCATTCCCTCTTTGTTTGTCTTCACCTCCCCTCAGCGCAGGTCAGGGAGGAGCCCGAACAGAGTTTCTCTGGACCTTGCTTTGATGTCCTTCCTTCTTCTCAGTCATTAGTAAATGCTGATGTGGGAAGGGACTACCATATCTCATCCCCTAGTAAGGGGAGTGTGCCTTAGTAAATCTGCTAGGAAGTGGCTGAAACATAAATCTATTGACAGGATGCCAATAGCTTTATCCATTAATTAAAACCACACAAGCCAACAGACAGTCAGCTGGTTAAGGAACACTGCTGCAGGCCTGGGAAAAATGAAATAGCTCTTTGTTCTGCAGGCAGGATGCAGTGCAGGTAGCAGTGACTTGGTAATCAGAGTCATGCAGGGAAAGAAGAGAAAATAGCTGGGTCATACTGCTGGGCATCCGATATGGCTCTACACCTGTGCCAGAATTATGAGCAGTAGTTGGGCCTTAGCCTTTATTTTGGTTTTGTACTTAATAGCAAACTGCAAGACTGAGTGACCTAGAGGGATAGAGACCCCAGAAGGCAGTTCAGTAAACCTGAACATGTTTTAAGGCAGTTATATTGCTAAAGTTCATGTATCATTTACCGTGTTTTTTAAAGATAACTCCCATGTTTTAGAATTTTTATTTCAAAATCAAATTTTATTTCAAAATTTTTTCTTAAATATTCTTGTGTGTGCTTATTGGGTGGCCTGCAAAACCATGAAAAGCTTAAGGGTTTAATGTTTTAGCTCCAAAGGCTGTACTTTATCAGTTGAAATAATTGTGAAAGAGTAGTTAGGATACAAATCAGAAACTATATCTGGT
>VWZN01011574.1:4916-41878 GCA_013396955.1 Regulus satrapa | reverse complement strand
AAAAAAAAAAGACATTAAGCCATTAGAAAGTTTCCAAAAGAGGCCATGAAGATCTGAAGGGCCTGGAGGAGCAGCTGAGGGCTCTGGGCTGAGCCAGCTGCAGCAGAGGAGCGGAGGGCAGAGCTCCCCAGGGCTGCAGGAGCATCTCCCAGCTCTGTTCTGGGCTAGGGACAGTGCCCAGGAAGCAGCTGGAACTGGGCCAGGGCAGGCTCAGGCTGCAGAGCAGGGAAAAGTTCTGCTTCCCCCAGAGGGTGCTGGCACTGCCCAGGCTCCCCAGGGAATGGGCACAGTCCCAAGGCTGCCAGAGCTCCAGGAGCACTGGGACAGTGCCCCAGGGGTGCCAGGGGAAATTGCTGGGGGGTCTGGGCAGGGCCAGGGGCTGGATCTGTGATCCTGGTGGGTCCCTTCCACTCACAATATTCTGTGATAACCAGACATATGGGCTTCTCCCTCTGTTCTTGCAGTTTCTCATTTGCCTTCTGTAGAGTGTTCCGAAATTCTTTGGGTATTAGGTATGCATTGTGCTCCCCATTGGGGAGATAACTACAGATCCTTCCTCTTAAAAGGACATACAAATCCTCTCCTAGAAAAGCTAAATTCAGTCTGAATCCAAGTCAAGGCAACATGGGGCACTTTAAAGTAAAATCAGGCTGCAGGCTTAAGGAAGAAAATCCTTCAGGGAGCTTCAATCTAGAAGTTACTGAGCTTTTGCAAAAACAATACCACCTTTTAGTGCTTCTTACATAACTTTGGTATAATTACTAGGAATAAAGAATAAGCAAGTTTTGGAAAAAGAGGAAGGAAATTTCTAGTGAAGTCCTCCAACATTCTTACAAAATTACTTGGTTTTTGTTCCTGGAAGCGTGTAAAATGATGCTTCAAAAACTTTTGTTTGGTCTTATAGGAATTAAATTATCAGGGGTATCTTAAAAAGCAATGCTACTTGTAAATAAGTCTGTTCATTTTGTTGACATATAACCAATAGAGGTAGCAGAAGATAATTAGCAAATGATCTAATCGGTGGCATTGCTTTAGTGTGTGTGTGTCATTAAAACAATGAACTGCCATGCAATGTTTCTGGGCCGCCTTTATTGAGACTTTGTGGTAGCAGCACAGTTCAAATGCCGCTGCCATAGTGTCAGAGGGAAAAGTAAGGTTAGTTACTGACCTCCAGATTGGCCATGTAAACATTCCCTGCTACCATACGACCCTTCCACTTTCAGATACCTAAGGCAAATATGGTAAGCACAGGAATTTAATGGTAGCAGCTGGGTCTAAAATTACTTTTAATTTGCTAGTTCTAATGTAAGTTAAAAACAAATGGTAGTGTGAATAAGCATAAAATATTAACAAATTTCATTACAGGATGCAGGGGTATGGGTTTACACTGGAAGAGAGTAGGGATATTGGGATACAGGAATTGCTGTCTGGCAGGGTGGGCAGGCCCTGGCACAGGGTGCCCAGAGCAGCTGGGGCTGCCCCTGGATCCCTGGCAGTGCCCAAGGCCAGGCTGGACACTGGGTCTGGGAGCAGCCTGGGACAGTGGCAGGGGTGTAGGAAAATAAGCTTTAAGATCCCTTTTAAACCCAGGCCATTCTGTGATTCCAACTTCTGTGATGAAATTGTTTTTGTAGTCACATGATCTCATGCTTTCACTACAGAGTGCCCCAAACAAGCTGCTCTCTTCCAAACAACACTGCTGAATTTTGGTGATTATTGGAAAGTGGAGGCAGTGACTAATTGGATAGCAAACTCCGGAGTGCTGAGGAGAAAAGAATCAAAGCACGGGAATAAATCTCAAATCCTCCAGAAAGATTATGTTACTTCCAGTAATTAAACAGAGCAGACAGGAGTTGATTTTTGAAAGTTTTGGCTAAAACCTCTCTGCAACAGGCTCTGCAAACTCTATGAATCTTAGAAGGAAAAAATGTTGGTTATGGATGTGGCAGGATTGAACACACATCTTCAGGGAGCCCAAATATTCCAAACTGGATATCTGAAATAACAAGAGATGAGGAGTAATTTAATGAAATTTCAGGTAGTCTTAAGTATGAATGCATGGCAGAAACCTCTGCTGAGAGAAAGCAGGGGAAAATTACAGGAAAACTGACCACAGGGAGAAATGTAAAAAGAAAAAAAAGGTTATTAAGGATTGGAAATTCATAGGTACTTGGCTGCCCAAAATAATCAATGCTTCCCTTAAAAAGAAGAAACTTTGGTCACAAATCCAATGCAGCAAAGATAAAAATAGGAAAGGAAAGCAAATAAAGCAATAAAATAATATCAAATACATTATTTTTAATATAAATACTCATTGGATAAATACTGATAAAAGACTAAATGTAGATAACAACCAAATTCTTAGTAAAAATGTGAACCCAGATTATAGGAAAAACACTGTATCAGAGTGAAGGACTGCAAAGCCAAATGCCATACCCTTCCTTCAGTAAACCTGTGTTTCCTCTGCAAATCAAGACCAGGAAGGAGATTTATGACTCCACATGTACATCTAAAGAGCTATTCTAAAATAGAAGTATTTATTTCTTAACTTACTAGATATGGTTGAAGAAGATAAGGTGGAGTGTAAAGCAAAGAGGAAGGCTGTGCCTCTGTCCTATGACCTGAGGGATGGGGATGTATCTTCAAAAGGAGAGTGATGAGCTTGGGAATCTTGAGGAGCCTCAAGACACCAAGAAAATAATTTGGTGTGGAGTTTGCATAATTCAGCAAGCCCTGCTCCCAGCCCAAGCTGCCAGGCTGCTCAGTGGGACTGGAAAAAAAGTCAGGATCCTTTGGACAAGGGGGAGATTTATTTTTTAGTCTTTTGGTTCTCTTTTGCCCAGAATTTCCCAAGGTTTCTAATTGGCCTTTAGTAAACTAATCTAGCAACACTAAACAAGACCAATTTGAACTACTGGCTTTTTGGCAAGTTCATTTCAAAGAAGAGAAGTAAAGCAGCAATTACTGTCAGAGCTCTGCTTGGTCAAGACCTCTCCCTCAAATGTCTCAAACATAAAATAAATTTTTTTAGGGATGGGAATTTCTTAGCATAAAATGTTGGGAATGACAGACTACTTTCCTCAGCAATGAATAGCTGCTGTAATCTACAGAATAATAAACAACATTTACCAGGCCTAAGTAATTTATATTAAAAGTGTTGTCCCTAAAGGTAAAACCTTGGTCAATTATATTTTTATCAGCAGCACCATGTGACAAATGATGCAATATGAAAGTGCAAAACAACAGTATTGAGGTATTGGACTTCACTATCACAGTATCTCAACAGGTCAGAGCTACAGAAAATGGACTTGCTATGATTGGAATGTTTAGGGAACCGGTAAAATTAGGAATATTGAAATACATATNAACCTAAATTACTTCTCCATTCACCAGAGATAGCCTAAAAATTTTTCATAACTTAAATACTCTAAAATGTTACCAAAACACACTATAATTTTTTTAGTTGTACTTTTTAGTGATTCATTGCTTCTCAGGTATCCTCTAGCAGTTCTAGCACATTTCAGTTTTATGGGATCACTGACTGATATGCCTACAAATTTGCGCTGCAGAAGAATTTGTGCACAGCTTCAATGAAAATTGATAAAATATTGCAATTCCTTCAGATAATATTTTGATGCCTCTGTTACTTACACCTGAGAATGCCAGGTAAATTACTCAGCAGGTAAAGCATTTACCCAGGGACTGATAATAGAACAGCTTGCAATCAGATGATTATAACTAATTAGCCATTGAAACAACTCTGTGAAACTGAGCTGGTACCAGGTGCGCTGTCCAGGTGATGAATGACAGCTACCAATCACCCAGAGAGTCCATCCCGGGGTCAGGGAAGAAAGGAATAAATTCTATTTACAACAGATTGCATTGCCAATGTCAAATCTTTAAAAACAAATCAAATGGAGGGAACATTAATTATTCATTGGGATGAAGGTTTGTGAACTGCCACCAAGAGTGTGGCTGGGAGGAGGAGGAATGCGAAATGCTGGAAAGGCATAAGAGGACAGAGCACACTATAATACAACAATATTAATTACTATTTCAGATATGGTTTATATTTAATAGGTTATAAAGCCGTTTGGGTTAATAAACTGACTGACCTTCAACTTTTCAGTGCAGTAGGAACAAGATATAGTGCTTATTTAAGAGGGAATGCTCCAACATTGCTTTGGAAAATGAGCATGTTATTTGGTAACAGTGATTCATTTTATTGCACATTATCACCCACATGGAAAAGTAGATCATTAAATAACTATTAAAACTTGTGTATGCAATCCACTGTAAAAGAAATCAATATTTTTCTTTCCCTGAGTTCAGGACATGATCACCTCAGAGAAATCAAGTTTTCCTGAGCAGGTCTCCCAGTACTCAGTACTAGCAGGCATTGCCTTTTAGTCTTAAAATCTGCTGTCAGAACAGTTAGGGGAGCCATGGCACTTGCAAAATTATACTAAGATTGTGTGGACACCCATCTGCATGCAAAACTCAAAAGAAAGAAATTCTAAACCCTTAAAGGGAAAGGGCTGCAAATCCTAAATTTTCACAAGCAAATACCCCTAGGGAGGGGTTTTTGGCAGTGCTGCTGCAAAGCCTATGCTGAAGTCCTTTGAATCCACAGGCCCTTTGCAGAGTGGCTGGATGCAAATCTCAAATCTGGGCTCTAAAGCCTCATTTTTCGGTCTTTCTGATGTTGCAAAAAATTTATTTTATTGGCTTATAGGAAGGCCAGTGGGTTTGTTGCTCCTTCTACATTTTCCTAAAAATGATAGAAACTACCAAAAGTGAGTCCTGCACTATGGGTTCTTTGTTCAGGACCGGAACTCAACACACTCTTGGTTCATGCAGAAGAGGTACCAGAATAGAGTGTGTTTTAAAGAGTTTAACTTAGAATTGCCAGCACGAATGGGCTCAGCAGGTTAAAGCAGCAATCGGGTAGTCATCATTACATGTCCAGATTCATATCAAGGTATCGGAGATCATTCATGTCTTAGAGGAATGGCCCCTCAGAGTTGTGTATTTCTGTGTTTCAGCATTTTCACCCCCACACTCATTGTCTTTAGAGACCCTTTAGCCCAGCCCTGTCCCAGACTGGGTTATGTTCAAGAAGGAGCAGAAATAATTTTAAGCTGTTTATCTCCCTTTGTTTATTTAATGAACTTGCTCCTGGTGGTGACTGTTTTTAGGCATCCCAATTCTCCATGCCATCTCAAGGATTTCTGGTCTTTAGGTGCATTTTGGGGAGAAAGGTTGTTTCCACGGGACAATTCTTTTTCCTCTGGGACAATCTTTCTTTTCTTCAATTCCCATTTGAAAACTTTACACCAGTTGTCCAGTAAGGCCATTTTTCCAGCTTATATATGAACATTTGTGAGGCAATGTGCATTTGCCAGATAGAAAATAAACAAAAATTATAACTCCAAATTATTTAGCTATTTCTGGAGAAAATCCAAATTTCATTGCCATATATGCATGACAATACACAAAGAAAAATATTGGTTCTGAAATTTATAATGCAAAGCACATTCCGTAGTTCTAAAAGTGTGCCCTAGCAACATTTATAAATATATTCCATCCTTGTTGCCTCCCCTTCAGAATTAATATTTTCAGTTTGCTTGTTTACTATTCCCATTTATTATATTATTTATTATATTATTTATTATATTATACATTTATTATATTTATTACATTTATAAATTCAACTACCGGCTGGCTGAGGATTTTGGAAAGTGGCAAAGCCTTCTTGTCACCATCAAGATTCAGAATGGCTGTAGTAATGACAAAAACATGACTCCAAAAGATTAGGAAGCAGAAGACAATATATTGGGAAAAACCTGTTCTTTTTGTAATGTAGATCACAGCTCCAGAACCACCTCACACACTATTGGTGAAAGAGGTATAACAACCTCTTAAAGAATAAACATCATGTCCACCACATACACAGCTTGATCTCTTCAAAGACATCAGGTGTCTATTATCTGTGAAGAGGTTGTTTTTGAGAATTCTTCCTGAGTCTCTTATAACATCCCAAGGGCAAATCCTGGGAACCTCTTTCTCTGACCAGGCTGCAGTGCAGCCACAACCTGTAGAATTTTCTTTGTGCTCTTATCCAGCAGCTTCCTCAACACAATTACTTTTGTTTTGTACGAAAACCTGTGTGAGGGCAGGGGAAGCAGTGCAGTTCTCCTATAATGGATGTTAAAGCATAGACTATTCCTGACCTAGACACATACGGAAGACACAGAGAGCTCCTGCTTCCCATCCTCTGCTCTCTGTCCCAGAACACCCTTGGCCAGATGGTGAAATTCACTCCTCAGAAGGTGAAAGGTGGCAGGGGGTCAGATGCCAGCTCAAAGATCCCTTATGGATCAGCTGCAAAAAGAGAAAGAAGATGCCAAGGATGCACCCAAGAGTGTAAGGAGCATTTCTTGTTAATGCCTGAGCAAAGCTGCAGAGCAGAGCAGAGCCCAGACATTCCCTTGGGATTGACACGGTGCAGAGCAGCACCTTAAAAGGGCTCTTAACGTCACACATGAACTTCCCAAAAGCTCACTGAGCAGCAGGAACTTTAACCAGCTCTCATCATAGCTCTTAAAGGTAATGAAAGCATGGCCTGAGACATGGTTAAGACATAATGATTTATAACGTATCAATCCCTAGTGAAGTCACAATATATCCTCTCACAGTTCCTGTCAAAAAACTTTCTTCCAAGATACTTAGATTGAGATTGGGAATCAATTTTAGAGCTAAATAATCTCAAAGATATGTTATCAATAAAACGTATTGGTCTGGTAAACATTGATTTGTCCTTTGGAGGTTTGTATAGTTTTCTGAGTTCTTGATTTAGTTACAGTCTTATTCAACTCTTTTCTCCTACAAATATTACTTTGCATGTTTTTGGTTCCCTTTTTCTAAATTTCAATTGGAATTACCCTAGGTTTGTACATCATCATATCAGTTTTAAACTCTTTAGGTGAGGAAATCACATTTATGTCCTCCAACACCTGCCTGCCACCTTGCTTCTGATTACGATTTTGAAGTAAGAGTGTTTATGAGCACAAATGTTTCAGAGATCAAACAAAAACATAATGAAATTCAGGATGGTATTTCTGTCAAATTTGAACATAATCTTGTAAGCATTTTATACCAAAATTTGCTCACATGAGTATTCAGGTGCAATCTCCAGAACCTGTACCTGACTATGTTTGTGTCCAGGTATAGGCTTGAAAAAAAGTGCCTGACTTGATGCTTGGTGATATTTTAGCATTATTCCATGCAATCACAATAAAAATTGAATAATCAGGTTGTTTTCAAAAGTCCCCAGCATTTAATCTGTCTTTAAAAAAACCAAACCAAAAGCCAAACCAAAAGAATATTGTGACATTTCCATTAATTAAGACACATAGTCTAATTTTGAAGTCCATTGATGTCAACTCTCATTCAACAGATATTTTATTATGGCCAGAGCCAGTATACAATCCTGCTCACTGAATTTCCTTCTTCTTCCATTCCATCAGATAACTCTGTTAAGAATTGTGCAGTTGCTTGGAATAAAACCTGCAAAGTTTTTAAAGGAGTTCCTGGGAGTTGCTTCTATTTTACTGCATCAAGTGGATGACACTAAGTGCTGCATTAACACAGCACTGGTCAGACGGATTGCACTCCACAGGAGATGTTAACAACAGCCAGGAATGATACTGGTGAAACACTGAGAAACATCATCTCAGAGGTACCTATAAGCATTGCATTGTTAATTATTAATACTTTTCTCTTTCATTTATGGTTCTTAACCCACCTGCAGAGCTGCCCCAGCCCTGAGCCAACACAGCAAGGACCTGGAGCTGCTGGACAGAGCCCAGAGAAGGCTCCAGGATGAGCAGAGGATGCAGCAGCTCTGCTGAGAGAAAAGGCTGGCACAGCTGGGATTGTTCACCTGCAGAGGAGAAGCTTTGGGGTGACCCCACTGTGGCCTTGCAGGGCCTGAAGGGGCTGCAGGAAAGATGGAGAGAGACAATTGACAGGGGATGGAGGAACAGGACACAGGGAATGGTTTCCAGTGCCAGAGGACAGGACTGGATGGGATATTGGGATACAGGAATTGTTCCCTGGGAGGGTGGGCAGGCCCTGTCCCAGAGTGCCCAGAGCAGCTGGGGCTGCCCCTGGATCCCTGGCAGTGTCCAAGGCCAGGCTGGGCACTGGGGCTGGGACAGTGGGAGGTGTCCCTGTCATGGCAGGGGGGGAACTGGATGGGCTTTGAGGTTCTCAACCAATCTGTTCAGGTTCATTTTACAGCAGTTTACATGTTGCTTTTTAGCTGTTGAAATACTGGACTGATTTTCCTCATTGGCTATTGTTTATGGCTCTGTCTTTCTTTTGTTCTTCTTTCTACACTAGAAGATTCCTGAAATTTTACCTTTAAACCAGACATAGAAATGGAGCTCCAAGGAAAAACTTTATTCAGCTCATCCTGTAGATCCTGACTACTTCTGTGTTTTCTTGTGATTTTCTAGAATGTTTGAAATGTCCCTGTTCTTTGTGAGGACACAGAATTCTGCACAGTGATGCCACATCAGCTGAATTTCTAAAGTTCTCCATAATTTCAAATAAAGCATCTAGCATTATAAATGGATCACAATAATTAATATATTTTCCATCATCTTAAATAAAATTTACATTATAAAATTTTAAAAAATCGAATTGAGGGAATATTAATAAAATATTTTCCACATATTAAAAAGTAACCAACATTTAACATTTCAAATACAAAGTAAATTTTAAACATTATTCTGCTTCTTAGCAAATAACTGTAAAAATTATTTCCAACACTGAAAAATTACCTACTATCACATATTAATGAAGAATTTAATACTGTAGCCCATTAAAATACATGACAAAGTTCCCATAACTTCCTCTGTGGCTGAATTTTGTCCTCTGCCAACAAAGCTCCAGGAGAAGGATATTATATCAAATAGAAATTATTGATTTTATCTTATCACCTTTATCACTTTATATTTCTCAAATGAAGAAAAAATTCTAACTCTGGTCAAGGGAAATGGAGTGTTAACTCCCACCCTACCTGTGCATTATCATACAATGAAAACACAGAATCAAGTTTTATATTCCCAGCGGATTTATATATAGAAGCCTACAAAGTGCAGATAGTCATACCTTCACAAAATGATCCTTCAAACACAATGCTTAAATGGCTCTTCTGATAATACTCTCTTTGCAATTTGTAAACTACTAAATACCAATTTTGCAGATGCAGAATCTTGCAATGGAAAAGTGATTGTTTTAAAAGCTGTACCATTGTATTTTTGTGTTGTAGAGTTTGTTCTAAAATAATTCCTTTGAGACTTTAAATCTTGGGCTGGTTTTATCTCTGCTGTGCTTATGTGCACCACCACAGACTCTGAACCGTTGCAGGCTTAGCCCAGTACCTCTGAATATTAAAAGTTAATGTATTTGTTTTCTACTAGCACCACCAGGACTCACAGTGTAAGAAGTGATGCCATTAAGAGGAACACCAGGCTCTCAGCCATGTGTAACCAGGCTAAATCCAGCAGTGTGCTGCTGTCACCATCTATTGGTTTTCTCTGGAGGTGTCAAAACAAAACCATTTCCAGAACAGAGCTAAAGTTAATTAGCAAAACTAACAAACACAACAGAAAAAAATAATAAGAAACACTGAGTTAAGTATCTCAAATTCAAGTAATGATTGAGAGTGATTTAAAAGTCCGTTTAAAGGCATGAACATGAATGAGCAAGAAATGTGTCAGCTCTTTGTGCTTATCAGGAGGGAGATTATTGCACGGGAGCTGAAACATCTGAGAGAGAAATGGATCCTTAATCTGGTAATATAAATAAACTAATTTCTGAAAATCCATTTCAAGGACTTAATCTAAATTGCTAGGTAATTAGCCTTGTTTACTGAGGCTTGCCCTATTAACTCTATCTGGCATTTTAGGAGGGCAAAATATTTCTAGTATCAGGGAATTCATAATCACAGCAAATACATTTACCCCCTCACTCTGAGATGCTGTATGATGCTGAAGCTATAATAGAGAAAAGAATTAGATGTCTGTCAAGACAAAAACATCGTCAAGGAAGACCAAGAAGTCTGTGGTCCAGTTCAAGCAAGCAGCATTTTGTAGGGATCAGCAGCATACAGCAGGGCCAGGATGCTGGGACAACCTGCGGAGGATTTGCCTGTGCAGGATGGATAAATGTGGGATGCTGTTTGCACTGTCTGCACTGGGCAGCCTAGTAAATACTAAGCAGCTAGTTCTGAAGGAGTGCAAGCTACTCTTTTTGTATGTGACAGCAAATACTGCACTTGGCAAGGAATTCAGTAGGGAGCTTTCCAAGCTTAAAAGGGCTTTCTGGGACTGTTTCTGACCCCATTCAATTCGATTCTTTGCATCATGGCTTCCTTCCAGAAGTTTCAACATGCCATTCATTCAGGGAAATGCACTTTAAGTCAATAGTAGGTTTGCTTGCATAAGAAGTATGAGCTCTGTCTCTAGTACCCATTAATCTTCGGTAGTCAGCTTTTGTGCAATCTATTTTAAAACTACTTTCCAATAGTCCACCTGCATAGTGCACACACAGGAGGGTGATATTTTGTAAGAACTCTAAGTCTGGGTTCCCAGTGAGAAGATTGCTTTGTGTTTTGTTTTGTTGTTTTTTGTTGCTTTTTTTTTTCTTTATAAAATTCAGAATTATATTGATGGGAAATGGTGTAGTTTTCATCTTAGCTTTTTTAATGAATTTGCTACAAAAATATTTATATAAACACTGCTAAATTGTATTTTTAAATTAATCAGATACAGGCAAGAATTAATAGTCTTGTCAATTGTCAGTGTATACATAATCTAATATTTTCATGTTATTGAAGTTTGCTTTGATTTACAATTCATAAAGGGCTTTCTTCTCTAAAGGACATTATACCAGAGAACACCTGAGTGAGCAGGAAAGCAGCACAGGAGAGGAAAGTGAGATTTTAAGAGAACACAATGCATGTGCCATCATTGCCAACACAGCTTATGGGACTTTTTTTCATTCATGCTGGAATCTCCTGCTGAATCGGGGTCTGACTGCACACTGAACACTGTATGGATAACAAAGGGCAGGAAACTCTGTCACACTGACTTGCTCCTGAACACCCCAGGAATGGAAATCATTCTAAATTAGGAGCCAGACCAGGATGAGCTTAGTGAGCTGAAACAACTGGGATTGCTCATGAGCGAAGCAGATTCTTTGAAGAGGTTGTC
Organism: Regulus satrapa; assembly: GCA_013396955.1. Taxonomy (NCBI): domain Eukaryota; kingdom Metazoa; phylum Chordata; class Aves; order Passeriformes; family Regulidae; genus Regulus; species Regulus satrapa. The sequence continues at coordinate 30,593 of VWZN01011574.1, read as the reverse complement.
GGACTGTGGCCCAAACAGTTTGGCCCCTCTTCTTTCCCAAGGGGTGAGACCGAGCTCCTCCCATTCCCACTAAGCTCTTAGAAATGTCATTGCCGCAGGAGCAGGGCTCCAGACAAGGGAGGGGTCTGCAATCCCACCCAAACAATGAACGAAAGTCTGCCTGGTAGCAGATCATTCCTTAGCAGCAAACAGGGCTGGGTTTGTCGTGGAGGAGCATTTACTCAGAATCATTCACTCCGCTTTCCACTTGAAACAAACCTTCTCTTTGTAATTGTAATGCTCCCTAATTACTTATGACTGACCAATTATTTAAGTGTTAATAATATATATAGACAATCTGCCTTCCTTTGGTGTCATTCAAGGATTCTCATTTTATGTACTGCACTTCTCCATTTCCCTTAAATGATGCCAAGTAAATTAACATCAAGTTTGTGTCTGCTAGTTTGCTCAGACATGTCTTTTTAGGTAACTTTTAAACTAGTCCTGACATTTTCATGGGATATAATTATTATAATGAGAAACCCATTATAGAAATGAGATTGAGGTCACATTAGGAAAACATTTCTCCCATTAGTTATTGTACGCACTGAAGTCCATTATTTGAAAGAGACAAAGATTTCTACAAAGCAAAATAAATATAAAATATTTATGCAAGTAAAACCAAGTAAATCTAGTGTGGAAGCATTTCTGTTTTGAAATCACATTTGAGGCAAAACACTTTACGTCTATATTCACAGTGACTTTGAGAAACTCCTAATGAAGTTTGGCAGGTATTCAGTCCTGACAGGAAAAATGGAGGAGTTCTGAATTCCCCTTTTAATCTGTCCTGGGTTCTATTTTGTACATCTGTCAAACCATATAACATTTTTAATATAATGCAGGCCTATAGAAAACAATTTTTATTTCCAGCTGGCACATTTCTGCACTCAAACACTCAGCTGTAATTTAGTTATTTTTTTCCCTGCATGTGGATTGTTTATTTACTTTACAAACTTGCACAGAAAATGCAACTGTACACTAAACCATTAGTATTCTGTTGGGAAGATTTGTGTTTTGTGTTTGAGGCTGTTCACATTAAACTCAAGGTCTTAATACTCCTTTGAGGCTTCTGAAGCCCCATGGCAACTCTTGAAAAGACTTTTATTTCTTCAGCATATGTAAATTGGATAGGGTAAAGTCAATGTGATTTAAAGCTAACATCTCTTCAAGAACTCAGATGAGACAAAGGCTTTATTAAATTAAATAATAGAGGAAATTGAAGTTCCACTCTTCAATGTAATATGGTCATGAAGATGGAAAATAATATTTACTGAAATTAAAAGTGCAGGCTTGAAATTTGCATCACTCTTTACATCTGTGCTTTTCATTTAATTTGTCTGACATGCCCCACTCCTTCCAGGGGAATTACAGCATGACATTTTATTAGATATAGGGATATTAGCAAGACTGCATTGGGGTCACAGACTGATTTATGTAACAACCTTTTTGCTTTATTAATTAGACAGAAATAATAGCAAATTTTAAAAGAGTTACAGTTTGTACCTCACACAGATCCTTGCCTATGCTTATAAATTAAGTGCAATATTTATATTTACACACCCTATACTTTTACTTAAGAATGCTCAGAAGGGAAGAAATATAATTTTCATATAGCTTTAGTCTGAAAAGTAGACTTGGCTTCAAATTATTTCGATTTCAAAAGTGAGTCCACTTAACATTTACTGTGATATCTAATTTAAATAGCACTACATTAGGGCTTAACAAGATGTTCCTGTTTGCGAAGAGCTCATCTATGACCTTTGCCAGGTTATTTGTTCCATAAAATTCTATCATCTTGTACATTCATAATTAATTGTTCAGAGTTCAAAATATTGAATTATGTCATAAAGTGTTTTAGATTTCCAGTCTGAAAAATCTAGGGAAGAGGGGGGAAAATAAATGCAAAACTTGTTTACAGATATTTCAGCATCAATTAATAATTTTCAAGGGAGGCAGTACAACCCCTACAAAGGTCAGACAAGAAAGTTTAATTCTTTTAGATTTCATTCAGTCTTTCAGACTATAAAAGGTATCAACACAAAGCAATGGATCAGAGGGTTTGAGAACTCCAGTTTATGCCTTTTTAACCCTCCCAGAATGTTTTTGCATCTCCATTCTATCAGTAGACATGGAAACTTTCAGTGATATTGAGAAAATTGTACATAAAGGTTCCTCCTTACACAGACGCCCCCTCATCCAGTAAGATGGATCAAACCTACAATTCTGGAGCAGCTTTAAAAAAAATGGCCTTTGGTATTTAATTTATAAGAAGAGAATTTTTATTTATTTTTAGTTCAGTTTTTATTTAAGAAGTATGAAGTGGAACCAGGTGCAGACTGTTGAGATTAAAAAAAGGTCCCAGGATGAACTAGAGCTTGTTCTCTAAGAGGGACTCTACTTCAAACATAAAGTGTCTTTTTTGATGCACATGAACTAGCCTTGATCATGTTCATGATAATATAAATCATGAAAATAGGGTTTAGAGTACCTTAAATATATCCTGCCTTTTCATGCCAGAGCACATATATTTTACATTGATTTCTGGTTCCCGTGTTCAAACACAATGAATTTCAATGCTGAAAAAAGATCAACACTATGCTTGTGAGATGGTGTGATTTTTCTGTGAACTGCTGAGTATTACATGTGTATGACTGAGGTAAATCTGACTGCTCACCTACAGAGATGAGGGTGCTTTGGATAAAACAATCTTCTTCAAAGTTAACTGTCCTTACATAATGAATTTTTTACCATTGTTTGTATTGATCCCTTGGCCATTTCACTGTCTGACTACAAATACTTCTTTCCCAGAGCCACAACTCTTAAATATTTGATAGAACAAGAAGAGTTGTCCTGTTAAGTTTGTTCAGCCACCTACTGACAGAATTCTGCTCTTCTGTGCAGATCAAAGGGAAAACAAGAGTAAATCCCAGAATCCCAGAATTACTGATGCTGGAAAATCCCTCCCAGCCCATCCAGTCCCAGCTGTGCCCCATGCCCACCTTGTCCCCAGCCCAGAGCTCTGAGTGCCACCTCCAGCCNCTTTGCTCCAGGCTGAGCCCCTTTTCTAACTCGGTCAGCCCCTCCCGGGGCTTCAGCCCCTTCCCCAGCTGTGTTCCCTTCCCTGGACATGCTCCAGCCCCTCCAGGTGTCTCTGGCCAGGAGGACCCAGACCTGGATACAGCTCTTGAGGGGATTCAGCAGTGCCAACACAGGGGGCCCTGGTCTTTTGGGCCACACCATGGCTGCGACAGGGCAGGTGCCATTGGCCTTCTTAGCCATCTGGCCACATGCTGGCTCTGTCAGCCCTTCATGTCCAGCCCCTCCCACAAGCACCCCCAGGCTCTACCACCAGCAGCTTTTCAGCCCCTCTGCCCCAGCCTGGAGCACTTATGGAATTGTTGTGACCCCATGGCACAACCTGGCATTTGTCCCTACTGTCCCACACACCACTGGAATCATCCCAAGGATCCAGCCTGATCCCTCTGCAGAGCCTTCCTGCCCTGCAGCAGGTCCACACTCCTGCCCAAATACTTCAGGGATACTTCAGATTGCCATGCCAGGTCTGTCTTTTCAGTTTCCCTTGTGCAACTTCACTTCCTTGCCATCACCCATGTCTGGGAACAGCAGGCTGATACCCTACACCTGCCATCCAGACAGGAATGAGTAGGCCATGAAGGATTACCATGAAATTCTCACCATAAAGTCAATAGTCTAAGCCTTGAGCAAGGCCAGATTTGAAGTGTTGCTGGTAGATTTATGCCTTCATCCAGCTGAAATAATAGTTTTTTGAAGCTGAGAGAAATTACAGAACTTCATTAAAGCTGCCATCATGGACAAATTTAGCAACAAATGCTGAGTGCCTGATGGATGATGCTATGTATTTAAGTGCAGTGTCTGATTTAGAGCTCAAACCTTTTGTTGTATGCTCAATGAAGATAAAATATTTCATGCCACTGTGTTTTAGGCTTTATATTTTTGACAATATGTTTCATGCCTCATTTGCCACCAAAGTAATGAGATTTTAGTCAATGTTCAAAGACTGACTTCCCATTTTTCACGGCAAAAACCCAAATGGGTTATTTTTCTACAGAAGTGTACTACTAGTTCATTGAAACCCTGAAGTATATGTGGACCTTGAGGCAGCCAAAGTGTAAAATATTGTCTTCACAACACAGAGAAGCCAAGAAGCAAAATAATTGGAGCTGCCCATTGGTTCCAAGGATATAGTGTCCCACTTATATTTTTTCCAAAATATCAAGGTGCACTGATACAATACAAATCTTATCAGAAACCAACTTCTTGTATATCCAGATATAAAAATATAGCTCATAAACCATTTGTTAAGTGTTAAATTATTTTTCTCTCCCAACTCTAGTTCTGCTTTCCCTAAGACACATGGGAAAATAGCGATTGTGAAACAACCCAAAAAGCATTGCCTGAAACATTTATGATAATTTCCCTCCATTTTCATAGAAAAAATTATACCTCAAACAATTATTTCACTAAGTATTCAAATCAATATATTTCAATATGTGTACACATATGTTCTGTCGAAAGACTCAACAGTCTCTTTTTATTTGAAGACATGAAAGAAGGAGAGGGGCTTTTATGAGACTTTTACAGCTCTTACCATGCAAATTCTAGCATTGTCTTTTGCAATGCACATATATAGTCCTACAACAAAATTCTTAACATAAAGATAGGAGGAACGTGAACACAGTGGGACAAAAACAAAGACTGGAATGGCCTCTAATCCATCAGGCTTGCCTATGAGTGCTTAACAAGGAGTTTTCCCACACTGTAATCAACAGTACCAACAGTTCAAATTGCTAGTTTGGACAGGTATGGAGTGAAATACTAACTGGAATACAAATATTAAAGAACTAGTTAAAATTCCAGCTTTGTGCTGTAGCCAGGGCGGCCTTCACTGAAAAATCTGACCTAAAGCTGCACTTTAACTACTCTGTACAGAGCCAAGAAAAGCACTAGATGCAAGTGCACTAAATGCAAGAGATTTATGAGATGCCTTAAAAAAATATATGTTAAAATAACATCAATTGATTGCATGAGCTGCCTTTGGTACATTAGGGACTATAACACAATATTAGAAAACAGGAACTGCCTGATTTCAAAAGGAAGGTGTGACCACTATGGAAAGCTCTGACACTTAAAGAAAATGCTACTAATCACTAATTATTGTCAAGAAAGACTAAATACTGCAAGCTCAAAAAAAAATAGCAGCCATCAACTGTAAAAAATAATGTATATACATTTAAGAAAAATTTTAGTGGCAGTTACAGTGTTTTTGCTTCCTCAACCCACATTTCCATGGCCAAACCTCAGGCACAGCTATGATCAGATATGCCACAGTCTTACTATTACAGGGCTTTTTGCAGCCTGCAACACACAACATCTAAGCATGACTTCTGCACTGCAATTTGACCTCATTCAAGAACTGGGTATGATAAATCCCCTGTATTAGAAGGACTCTACATTTACAAAGAGTAAAATCACAACCTAATTTGAAGACACACCACAGTGACTTGGTTTTGGATATGAAATGCTTTTTCTAGAGCATTTCCTTCTGCACAGCTCTGCAGGAATAACATGGTATTGCCTTCTCCTGACTATCCAGGATGTAAGCGTGTGCAGGACTCCAGGACAAAACAAGAGGGAAAACTAGAATTAACAACCAAATTGGAACCTGAGCTGCAGCTGAACATTGTGGAATTATACTTGTAGCATGTTCCCTGTTCTCTTCTCATTCAAGGATAGGCACCATTCCCCCATATCCCACTCTGCAGTGCACTGTAAGCTGGATAGGATCCTGGAGTGGCTGAGGATAACAGAATAAGACTGTGGAGCTGGATAGCCTCTCACAGCCATTCTGGCATAACTCATGCCCATCTGTTCCCCTTCATGCTGCACTCCAGAGGGAAGCAGATGGGACCAACTCTGCTTTCTTCTTCTGAAATACATATTCATTAAAACCTGATTTTTAAAATGACAGTGGTGCTGTCAGTAATGCTGCTCAATCAATTTTTTCCTCTCTACAGAAGCAAAAATAAAATTTAGAATAATAGACTTTGCCAGTGAGGGTCAAAACATTAAAGAGATACTAAGAAGTGAACCATCTTCTCATCCCTGGAAATAATCTTGTTTCCATTCCAAGCCTGTGACTGGATCTGGTCATGATTCTCTAACCACCAATGACACCACTCCTAAGTGGTGTGGCTGATGCTCTGATATTTTTTAGCAAAGACAGACAAGTGAATGTTTTTTCTACTGTGTCAGGAACTTCTTGTTGCACTGGCTGCTTGATCACCAGCTCTGCTCCTTCTCAAGGTCCTGCTCTCAGGGCAGCACTATCTCAAACATTTGGCTATTTCACTAGCACTTACATTTAATAGGACTTTAATAAAGTTTTGCTTTTCCAACACCATTAAAAGACTTCACAGAAAAATCACTGGATGGAGAAATAGATGTTTTCTGTTAGCCAAATAGATCTTACCCAAAGATGTTTTCTGCTTGTGGGTATGAGTCTAGGCCTGTTCTTTAAATTATTTCCATTCCATTCCATTATGACTTTCTGCATGATCTCAGTGTATAATGTCCCACTTCCTCTTTGTCCATGAACTGAGCACACAGTGATGCTCTCCTACGATTTCAATCACCATTTTTACACTATTTTTAATGTGGTTTCTTATTTTGTTGGGCTAGAAAGAAGGTAGTGCCATCAGCTATTCCTTCCCTCCTGTGCTTTTATTTGAGGAAATAGTTTAATATTACAATTTTTGCAAACAGAAAATACTCAAATCTGATGACTGCCACTATTTATTGGAACATATCTGAACATAAGTGTCTATGAAATGTTTTACTTTTAGTATTTTCTTCTCTTGTGCTGTGGGAATGTGCTGATTCAGGCATAGGTAATTGTCCATTAAAATTGATTTGGTGGTCCTGTGTCAGATCAGTTCAGGTTATACCACTGTCCTGTGGCACTTACACCTCAAGGAGCCAACACCACCTTCTTGCTGATCATTCCTACCCAGTCCAACATGAAATAAATGAAAACAAATCATGATGGAAGAGACACACAAGAGAAAAGTGTTCACCCTTCTCATGTTACCTTGAGGGTGTAACAGGGAATATGTGGCTGTGAATGAACAAAATTGTCCTTCTGTGCTCATCCCTGTGTGACTGAAGAGCTGTGGAACAGGGCATAAATAGGTAACAAGGATAAACATGGGGGAAATGCTAGCAGACAATCAGAAGTGTAGCTCATTAGCAAAGCTCCCAGAACTTCCCTGTTCATCGCTTCAATCCAACCTACAGCCACGACACATTTTTCACACTGCTGCATCTTAAGCATGAGCCCTGCTGATTAATTCCTTTCTGTTGTCCTGACATATTTTTTCCTAGCCTTATATTTTTTAAGTGTGCAGAAAAACTAAAATATTGAAGTACAGAGTAACACAACTCCAGAATCCTGCCCTTCATCTCTTTGCAATTAAATACAAAAGGACTTAGAAAATTATAGGTTTTCTCTTTGTGCATTTTTTCTTATGCATTTGACTTCAGGTTCAGAACATGTCTTTATGCCTTCTGATAACTTTGACTATTGTCTAGGAGTATGCAGAATCTTAAACATTCCTCATTCCCCCAAGTAAGCTAGCAAAGGTTGAAGTCTGTTCCATATAATGAGGCACTGTGTGTAGTACTGATGAATCAGGCACATTGATTGGCCACCCTGCTCTTGCCAACAAGCAGCAGTGGTTATCACTTCCCTTTCATAATGCTTAAGTACATTATTTATTGCAATTTCAATTTAATTTTAAAATGCAAAAAGATACTAGTTGCCTTGACTTGTGATTCTAATTTAATTGTGTTTTCTCCCCCTGTTTAACGTATTCAAATGTAAGAATTTGAAAGAAACATTGAGGAAGTACTTAAAAATAAAGCAGTGATGCAGCACATGGTTTGTTGCTGGAGTGGAAAGATCCTCATTTACAACATGTGACCATGCATCACATGCAACTAGAGCATATCCAATATATATCCATATTTTGTTTTGTACAATATATTTAGCTTCTCAAACAAATGAGAATAGTGTTCACAGAGTTCCTGCAGAATTCTCTTCCCCAACTGCAGTATCAGCTCCCCCATCCTCTCTCTTTCACTTCAGGGTTATAAATCTTTGTTTCTCTTTGAAGAAGTTGCATTAATATTTAATTGGAAAACTTCATAAAATGTTAGAAAAATATTACACAAACACAGAGTAAGGCCCAAGAGAGTAAACAGCAGGATTTGTGTTATGTAGTTTAGCTGTGCATTTGCATTTCCTTCTAATATCACTGACCTACTAAAAATAACTGTTCTCATTCTCAATATGTACAGGAAATGTGGTTTTGTCTAAGCAAATTAAACCCATGGAAAAGAGCCATCTAAGTTCCCATTTACTTTGGCCATGCTTAAAATCTATGGACTTGTTTTCCAGGCATAAAAGAAAAGCATAATTAAGTAATTCTTAGCAACCTGGGATATATTTAATTGCTCACAACCCTTCCTTTTGATTTAATATATCTTATTTTTTAACACTAGTGCACTATAACCCTGCAATTCAAGGCATTCAAGTACTGAAGACTAGAACAAACTGAAATTATTTGATTCACACATTTTGACAGAGAAGTGTCACTGAAAACAACTCAAAAGATTCACTTTGAGATAAGCAAATTTAAGGTCTATTCTTGTGTATCTCTTAATGTGGGAAATTCATTAACAGAACACATTTATGTTACATAGAGACAGAGGAAATATATTGCACTATTTAATATATTAAATTAAATCATTGAAAAACCCAGTATTCAGACTTTAGATTTTACTTTAAAAACACATGATGTTGAGCATTACATGTTTTTAATAAGTGGATGAAGAAAATCTGCTTATGTATCCAACTGCTTGAATTTTAATGCCCACAACAGCAATTTCATAAAATCAAACCAAACATCTGCACACAGAATTTGCTTCTCAATGAAAATGTAGAACCTCACATCAAACCAGCGACAGTTTTGTGTAACAAGAGTCAATCTTTAGCACCAAGGAATCACTTTACCATCCCAGACCATTTCTTCTTGATTTTGCAGTCACTCAGATGTGACTCCAGAATTAACATGTGTCTGTGTATTTTCAGCTTTTTCAAACATAAACCTTCCACTGATGTCTCAAGTGAGATCCTGCTCCATATGCCAAGTCTCACATGAGTACTTGCTCCAATTTTAAAAGTCCAAGTTGTATCTTTCCTTCTAAAAGAACTCTGTATTTGGGACAAGCACAGAATATGTAATAGAGGTTCCACATAGATCCACTTTGGTTTAGGAGGAAGATTTTATCTTTTATCTTAACATTTCTTACTGTCTGCAGAGTAACTGAATATGAAGTTTCACTTTTGCATGTACAAATTTCTCTTTCAGAACAGAGTAGAGTGAGAGAATAAACTCTTCCGCTGCGATTCTCTTTGTCCAGCTTTTCTGCAAAACTGTCTGATATAAATTGCATTTAACATTTTTTGCCTTTTTCTTTTGGTTTGTTTTTCAAGTGATACCTTAATATTTTAGCCTTTACAATTTTCAAATCCTGTACTGCATTAGTGCATAACTCTAAACTCCATACACAGTGTTAGCTACTGTCAACATATTTTTGTCAGACAAAACAATCCCTGTAGGCCTGAAACTCAAGAACACCCTACTGCATCAGGCTGGAAAGTATAAACAAAAGTGAATTGGGAGGAGAAGACAGAAGGAATATGACTTCATTACTTGAAGCTATAATTGGAGGATTAACCTTTGATATGTAAATACACCAAATTTATATCTGTCTGAAAAACTTATGGCCATCATCCATTTTGGGTGTAGCCCCTTGAAGAGGCTTCATCTGCCTTTAATGCACCTGAAGGCCCTTCATTTAAAATATCTACTTTTATCCTTTTAACTTTGTCTGGCCTATATACCTAGGTAAGCACAAAAAAGGCATGAAGAGTGAATTTCATCCCTGTACAGCAGAAAGCCTTTAGATTTACCCAACAGCCACAATATTGAAACTCAATAACAACAGAAATACTTCACTAGGAACTGAATTCAAGTATGTAAAATCCTCCTGCAAACCAACATTCTTTCAAGTTGGAACACCAGGGTCAAGGTATTAAAAAATATAATAATGACATTTCAAAGATTATGCCTACATTTTAGGGGGCTTTTGTTTTTGTTTTTGTTTTTAATATCTCCTACTGCAATACAGAGCTTTGCAAAACACCTTAGAATTTAAGGTACTTTTAATGAAAAAAGGTCCAGCCTTGCAAAAGATAGTCAAAGCATTACTATTTTATGATAGTATAATTCCTTGCTGAGCCTTTACTTTCTCCCTTATTTTGGTGTCTCTTTCTAACAGTTGTTTTTTCTATCCCTTTATAGAAAATAAATTTAAATAGAATTTTTTTCTATTTTCTTCTCCTAGCAGCCATCAAAAATGTGGTGAAATTGGGCCGTTGCAAACTAACTGTAACTGGTATGAGGGAAGAGAGAGATTTTCTGTGTTTAAAGAGCAGGAACTGATAGAAGACTGTCAGAAAGCAGAAGAAATCTGCTTTTACTAATTCCTAATTTTGAATGGCTCTGAATTTAACCCTTTTGTCATGTAAGTCACATTAATGTACTAGTTGCTTCTGAATTTAAGCAGTCACTTTTTTCCATGATCATTGTTTAAAGGCTTAAATAAATCAGAGGATGAACCTCTCTTCCAATAGTTTCCAGGATTCTATGAGTTTGTAATTCAAGTTGCCTCAGAGGCACACCCCACAATTTTGTTCCTGCTGTTGCTGCAGTTCATTGCTGCGATTCATTTTTAGCAGGCTACCTTGATACTGACATTTTTTCCCCAAATATTAGCATCCAGCCTGTTGTGCTTGTCAGATCAAAGATCTCTGACCACAACATCCGTGTGCCCAGAGAAGAATTTCATTGCCTCCTGGGGATAGAGCAGGGAATATTCAGGTCTGCTAAAAGTATGTGCCTCCATAGTCAAAGAAAAAGAGAACAGCATTTCAGTCAGGTATTCACAGAATTCCAGAATCATAAAGAACCATCCAGTCCCCTGTCCCCACCCCTGTCATGGCAGGGATCCCTCCCACTGTCCCAGGCTGCTCCCAGCCCCAGTGTCCAGCCTGGCCTTGGACACTGCCAGGGATCCAGGGGCAGCCCCAGCTGCTCTGGGCACCCTGTGCCAGGGCCTGCCCACCCTCCCAGGGAACAATTCCTGGATCCCAATATCCCATCCAGCCCTGCCCTCTGGCACTGGGAGCCATTCCCTGTGTCCTGTCCCTGCAGTTCTTGAGGAATTGTCTCTCTCTGAGTTCCCTGCAGCCCCCCTGGAAGGAGCTGGGAGCTCTCCACACAACCTTCTCCTCTCCAGGCTGAGCAGCCCCAGCTTTCCCAGCCTGGCTCCACAGGGGAGGTGCTCCAGCCCCCTCAGCACCTCTGTGGCCTCTTCTGGACTCATTCCAACAGTTCCATGCCCTTCATATGCTGTGGCACCAGAACTGTTCACAGCATTCCAAATGGGGACTCAAGAGAGCAGAATAGAGGCGGAGAATCCCCTCCCTCACCTGCTGGCCATGCTGAGCCTTTCCTGATCAGATATTTGGAAGTCTGACTCTTCCTTTACACAAATGAAGGTATTTCACTCTTGCTGTTAATGACTTCATTGCAGCTGACCCATCAGAATATGTGAAAAATTTAATTTATGACTTGGATCTCCCCTTTTACACACATTTGCCTTATTTTAATTTACGCTTTGAGGATTAGGGAGACTATTTTATCTTTTTCAAAGGACATAGCATACAAAATGGTAGCTCTATAAATTAAAAGATTGATGACAAAACCTCCAAAGAAAAGGTATTTTTATTTCATGATGCTTTATTTTTGTTGGTTTGTAGGTATTTAAAAAATCACTGCTAATTAAGATAATCTTCTGTATATTGCCAAAATAAAATTCAACTTTACTTTGTTTTGGAAACAATGAAGAAGGGCTTTTATTGAGAAGATGCTCCTGGAATTACCTGGTGGCTCAAGCCAAAATTAAAGGGAAGTCTCAGTATTTTCCTGACTTTTCCCAAAGCCACTAACATTGCTGAACACCAAGACAGTTGACTGAGACCTCCCTGACAAGCACAATTCTAGTACTTTGCTGTTCTACTTGTCAGAAATCAACACATGTGCTGAAAGTATCAGCATTTTGAGATGAAAAAACTGTTCTCTTGGAAAATCTCTAACCAGTCCTACTGATAACAGTTTTCAGAGCAGAGCACAATTTCCCTGTACAGAAAACAGGTTTTGCTTGAATGGTTCAATAGGCAATTGTCTTTTTCCAAGAGCCCAACTGAAAAAAACATGGATTTGAGTTCAGGCTTTTTGTGAGAAACCATGCTGCACACATCTGATAGAAATTCCACAAGTGCTGATCAGATGTTATCCCAAACATGAATGTTATGTTGAAATTTCAGAGTCATAAAAATGAGTTCACATTCCTAAGATTCCCCTGAAAATCTGAATCCTACCTGAAGCTGAGGATGTTTGGCTTGGTTAGGATAGCTGTGTGTTCCAGAACATATTCACAAGAAGGATAAAATAAGATACATAGTATAATAAGAAATTGTATTTTTAAAATATACCATTTCTTATCTTAGAATTCCATCTGAATGCCCCAAACTTCAAAGTTATTTGGGAAGCTCTGGAGAAAAACCATCTCTGACCACTCATCTGAAGCAGCAGTGCTATTGCAGCATTGCTGCTACTTCTCACAGTTAGAAGCAATTTTAGTTTTGTAAGTGTGAATCAATTTTGTGCAAATACCTCACACAATATAGCAAAATATAGCCAATACACTACTAACACCAGATCAAGGAATTATCTGAATTGCAACTAATGTGAATCACTATTCAGTGTTTCGTTATGCCTTTTACTATCTTTAGTAACTCACTCAAGAGGTTTAAAAGACTGTTCTCTTCACCATTTCTGTACTTATTTACTGTTCAGGAACTCTGAATGTAATTTCTCTTACATTTAAAACATGAAGATAGAAACAGAAATTCAGACCAAAATAGTTTAAATTCTGAAAAAGAAATAAGGACTATATGAGAGAGCAGTACAGTAGGAGAAGGGAAAGGAAAAAGGAGAGAGAATGAATAGGAGAATAGGAATTAAATGTTCAGTGCTATTGGCCTGAAGATAATACAGGAGCTGTTGTAAGACCACAGGACTCCATCCTGTTGGTATTAATCATTTACTCTCATTTGTTACACCAAATAAAAATGGAGTTTAATTACAGAATGCTTCTTCTATTTGGAGGGTCTGAGTACTGCTCAAGACACACAAACTTTGCTTACTGCTTTATGAAATTACCAAATCCCTTTACTGGCATTATAGACTCATAGCTCACAGCTGTCTGCTATTTATTCTGAGTATAATCTCTCTATTTTCAGGAGCTTATAAAGTGCATATGAAAGGTTCCCTAAGGGACAAAACTCACTATAAAAAGCCCTCAAGCCTTGAGCGATTTATTTCACAAAATGATGTATAAAATAAGAAAGCAACTGCTGCTAGTCTTGGCCTTGTTCAAACTGTAATAGAGTGAAAGCATGAATAGTTAATAGCAGTTCTCTAAATATTTGGGCTCCTGGAAATCAAAAGTAAGCATGCCACACATATATGATCATCCCAAAAGGATCCAAAAGTCCTTTGAGAATCATATGGTCTAAATTCCTCAGTAAGAAACATATCCTTTATGGAAACACAGTGTTTTTAGAAATAACGACATAAATAAGAGCATTATTCCTAATGGGAATCTGTTTAGTATGTGTTAATAAACTTGTAATTTTGCAAATAAATTTGTAAACTTGTTACTTTTCTTTTGTAAAATGTATTTTATCACAAAATGCAAAGCAAACCATAATATATTTGCTCTGTATGTTCTTTGCTTTATAACAGTTTTTGATAAGTATCTGTGGGAAGAGCTCCAAGCAGGGCCCAGCTCTGCTCCAGGCCCAGCAATGGCACCAGAGCCACGGGCAGGGGCTGAGCCCAGGAGCTGCCCCACACAGGAGGCACAGCTTCTGCCCTGGGCAGTGCCCAGCCCTGAGCAGAGTGTGCAGAGAGGCTGTGGGGTCTGCTCCCTGGAATACTGCAGAGCCACAGGGACACACTGCGGTGCCTGAGCTCTGGGATGGCCCTGCTGGGGCAGGGCGGTGGCAGCAGAGGAGCCGCAGTGAGCCCCTCCAGCCTCACCGTTCCCAGGATTCTTTTCAGCAGATAATGAAATAAGTAAATTCAGAATTATCCCCACACAGAAATCATTACAAATTCAATGCACTCCCCAGCAGGGGCTCTTAGAAAAGTAAATGTGCTCTTTCTTAAAATCTTCCCCAAATAAAGGGCTTCCGGAAATACAGTAAGAGCCATGCTAGTAAATGAGCACTCTGTGTTTGTGAGATGTTGCATAGTGATCCAGTGTCATTTTTAAGATACATCATGAGATCAGTATAAAGCAGGAATACTTAGCTTTAAGGCAAAACATGGAAATAAGACAATGGAAAATACAATTATTTCATCACATTTTTGTTCAAATCACTTTGCTGGAAAATTGTTCTGGTTTTAGTTTTTGCTATTGCTTTAACACATAATTATGAGTATTATCCTTTTCTTATGATGTATGAACTGTATCCATTTCTTTTGTATAAGGAGACTGCAGGCTTGGTACAAGCATGTAAGAACTTGTCACTGCTGAACTTCCTTGCTAGGAGTGTAACCTGGCAAACATGCCCCAGCCTTGTCCAAACCCGTGGGCACTTGTACCCACTGCAGCTTACCTGTGAGCCTGGGGCTGGCGAACGTGTTGGGGCCTGCTCGGACTTGTACCCAGCACAGCAGGCAAGTCCCAGCCCCACCAGAGCCTGCTGATAAAAGGGGCAGAGCCCAGGGACAGGGCAGCCGTGTTGGTGGAGCACAGACTCCCCCATCTCTAGAGCTGCTTGCTGGTCCCTTATCAATGAACTGATAAAGTGCCTGATTGATCAACCAACTCAACTTGCCAAACAAATTTATAACATGCTGAACCCCAACCAAAAAATAAGCTCAACTGTTAACTGTATTGAGAAGGAAATGAGAAGAGTAAGATCTTTAGTCCTCAAAGGCAAGAGGTTAAAGTTTATAAGTCACGAACCCAGAGAGACTGAATCTGATTCTGTATGAATAGAACAAGTTTATGCCAGCAGCCTTGCCTTCTTTAATGGGAATTCTCTTCGAGCAAAGAAGTTGCTTGCATTAGGCTGACTTTTCAAAGGAGCCTAAATAAGGCAGGTAAGATTAATCTATAAATTAATGTTCCTTTCTTCTCAGGTACAGTCTGCAGTCATTTAGTGTAAATAAGAACAAAATCCTTAAGCTTTCAGTGGGAGAAAAAAATCACTCAAGTTCTTTTGAAAATCCAAGCTTAAGCTCTCAAGAGAAGAACACAGCATAAATAATACGAAGTTTCTTTATCAGAGCTCTTTGATCCATCAAACACATGGAATCCTACACCATGCAGAGCTACCAAACAAGAAGGTTCTCACTTTAGGGTTCAAATAATGCCACCAAAAAATTCCATTAATAACTTTTTAACAACAATGGATGTGTCTGTGTTTCATACTCAGGTAAATGTGCTCAATTAATGTGGGTAATAGAGATCTCCCCTATACATCTATATAATTGCACATGTGGATTTGCGGCTTGATGCATTTGCTGAATACTCAACAAAGATTCACTTTTTCAATGGATCTTTAAAAATTAATTTTAAAATAAAGATTGAAAGAGTGGCTGACCTGATAAACATTTTACATAGTGAAATATGATTTTTCTACAGTATTCTTAATTTTTTTTAACAAAATAGCTCTGAAAATCCATTGACTTTTTTATTCAGTATAATAGTTATGGCTGTGACTCATACAAATCAACCTTTCAGATATCTTTGTGTAAAATAAAGGTCAAGTCACAGAAAATTTCAAAAAGGGATTCTTAAAGATTATAAATGGTAACTTCTATTAGTTTTACTTTTGAAACACTTAGAACTTATTATTGAAGTTAATTTCTGATGTCTGCTTTTGAAATGGCTAATGGAGCTGTAGCACATGGCTTCTTCTCCCCACAGAAGGTCTTCATGACACACTCTAAAATGTTTATGTCATTGCTGAAATTTCATCAGAAATTCCAACATTATCAATCAACGATGTAAGAAAAGGGCTGCAGCGTTCACCACCCTTTCTTTCACAGCACTGCCTCCTACTTGGAATGACTCTGATCTTAGTCAAAATGAGAGAAAATGCAGAAAGTGTAATGCAATCCAACTTTAATAATCTTTTCATCATCAATTAGCCTTGAGAATAAAATACTTTCCTGACCAAGAAATTACCATAAAACTGGTAATTCATTTCTAGTCTCTAGGACTAGAAGTCTTTATCATAAAATTATGAGGAAATATTGTGTTAATTAGCCTCAATTTAGATGATTGCCAGAGTTCAAATTAAAAAAGGCAAAGGGATATTGATAAGTCCATCTGCTGCCACGGCTTTTTGAGTCTTCCAGGTTTTGCTTCATATTTCTGTTCAAAAGGAGTAGCCTAGTACAAGTGGAGCTCTTGGAAGAAGCTGTAAATAAGGCCACAATTCACTCTAAAAGCTAATCAATGCATTAGGTTTGACACAAAGGCCTAAACAGAGGCAGTAAATATATTACTGTCACCTCTATATTCCCATCAAATTACTGTGACAATAGATTTTTATTACTTTTATTTTAGGGACTATAATTTAAATGAGTGCCGGCAATCAAATTAACCCTTATTTATCTGCTGCAACTTCCTCATAGATTTTTAAGACATATATGAATGTATCAAAGTTTCAAGGAAAAGTTTTGAATCAGGTACTTGAAAACTTAATTCAAGTAAACTGAATGTATTTCGAAAAGTAACTCTTATTTAAAGACATCTGGCAAAAGAAAAATGTGGAGATAAGCCCAGAGGCAAATGAAAAGCATAATTTCCCCTCCCTCAATTAAAGGATCCACATTCTCAGTCCAGATGAAAGTGATCTCAACTATACCTTAGTATGGTTGGACTTGACCTGAAGAGTCGCTTCCAATATGATCCATCCATGGTTTTTCATTGTAAGGCTGTACAGTTAAATTTGGAGGGTAGAAAGGCATGGGGGTGTAAACATAGGTACCTGGATCAAGAATGACGTACACATTTCTACATGTTCTTGGCAGGAGTTTCCTGCAACTCACAGAAATCAACACCCACACTGCTGTGGTGAGACCCCACCTGCAGAGCTGCCCCAGCCCTGGGCCAGCACAGCAAGGACCTGGAGCTGCGGGACAGAGCCCAGAGAAGGCTCCAGGATGAGCAGAGGGAGGCAGCAGCTCTGCTGGGAGGAAAGGCTGGCACAGCTGGGATTGTTCACCTGCAGAGGAGAAACTTGAGGTGACACCACTGTGGCCTTGCAGGGCCTGAAGGAGCTGCAGGAAAGATGGAGAGAGACAATTGCCAAGGGATGGAGGACCAGACACAGGGAATGGCTCCCAGGGCCAGAGGGCAGGGCTGGATGGGATATTGGGATACAGGAATTGTTCCCTGGCAGGGGGGGCAGGGCCTGGCACAGGGTACCCAGAGCAGCTGGGGCTGCCCCCGGATCCCTGGCAGTGTGCAAGGCCAGGCTGGACATTGGGGCTGGGAGCAGCCTGGGACAGTGGGAGGTGTCCCTGCCGTGACAGGGGTGAAGTGGGACTGAATGAGCTTTAAGACCCCTTCTAGCCCAACCCGTTCTGGGATTCTATTGTTCTTACCCTGGGAGATTCAAGTATAAATGAATAGCCCTGGGAGAGGGTAAGTAGCTTAAAATCATGGAGATATTTTCAAGTGGAAGTGACAAATTACCCGGGGAAGCCTGACTGGGGGTTATGTTTGTGTTTCTTACACAGAGACAGGGTATATAACTCAGTTTCATATTTTGCCCCTACAGAATAGCCAGCATCATCAGGATTTCCTCAAGTTATGGGATATATTTATTTATTATATAATAAATAATATTATATATATTATATAAATATAGCATCATTATTATAATAACTCCTGAAACTGTGTTAAATTTAGTACCTAATAATGGCACATGCAACATAATGCAAGCCTATGAGGATTCATTTCAAACAGCCCCATCCTGCCCTCCTCTGCATGGACAGAGCTAGTGATGTCCCAGTAAAGTCAATTTTGTCACTTCAGTTACATTTAAGTTCTTTTCACAGATGCTCTCTTTCTTATGCCACGGAACTGTTCTACCTGCTAAAAGATCATCAATCTGTGCAGCACTGGAGCCCAGGTGTACAGAATAATTCAACACCTGGGATTTCATTCAAAATCTGCCTTTGTAACAGGTGCAAGACTACAATTATTCAAAGTGGATTTCATTAGACATCCCCCCATTTTACAAATCAGCTGTAAATGTCATCTCTACCTTTTTCATTTAATTTTACAAGTTAGTGCTTGAAATGACAGCATAAAGACTGTAAATTAGGCCTATACATATTTTTATTTCAGAATAATTACCAATTAATTCTATAAGCTGTGAAGCTTATAGAAGCTACAAAAAGTGAGAGAAATTAAAACATTATTAGTGCCATGACTATTATTGCACAAGCTTTAGTAAGACTGATACTGGAGGGCATATTCAGCCTTTTTATGGTGGAAAGTAGTCCAAGCTACATTTATAAGAGGGATCTAAGTTTCAGTATTTTTTAGCACTGCATCTCTTCCTTTTCTTCCTAAATCTGCTCTTTGTGATTCATGAGGGTTCACTGTGTCCTTTTGGAAACATACATTACATTCCAGTGTAAATCAGTCAGAGGCAGAAGTCAGAAGAAATACATGGTAACAGGAAAGGTTCCTCCTTACATGAGAAGTTAGACTTTGGAGATGGAATATTCATCACTCTGAATATTTTTCCCTGAGATTCCTGTTTAAACAATTACGTAAGCCATGCCATTGTTGTTATCTCCTTAGCAATTTAATTTTAATTCCCCAAATTAAAAAATATTCATTTTCCAATATACTTCCCAGTCAGAAGGACTAAAGGTTCCTCTGTCAACAGGAAGTTTAAAAGGGATAACCTTGTCTGACTCAGGGATATGAGCCATATACTTAATTTTCAGCAACTTAGCTTTTAAAAAGTAGGGCAAGTTCCTTAGGAATTTTTAGCAACAAGTTGAAACTTGTATTCAAAAAATAAGCAATCCTTTTTGAGGATACATGGGGTATTTATTAGTGCATGGGTTGCATTTATTAGTGTGGTGGCTAAAAAGACAATGCCATGGGATCTTCTTCTTCACCTGATTTCACACCTACTTTCATAGAATCAAATAATTTAGGTTGGAAAAGATCCTTAAGTTCATTGAAATCAACTATTTCCCCAGCACTATCAAGGCCAGCACTAACCTGTTTCCCCAAAACCACATCCACAGAGATTTTCAATCTCTCCAGGGATGGGAACTCCACAGCAGCTGTACCAGGGCTTCCCCCCTGTTTGTTTTTTTTTTTTCCTAATATAAAATCTAAATCTCCTCTGGCACAAATCTTTGCATTGAAAGAGCTTGGGATGTCTTAGGGATGTCTTGGGATGACACTTGTCTGTGTCTGCTAAAAAGCAATGCAAATGAATACAGTGATCTCCCTGATAACACCACACATCTTCATTAAAAACTTACTGCAATGAGCTATGAATTAATTTGCATGGAGGCCAGGATTTCACCCCTGACTGGCAGATGCATTTCAGTTCACTCTCCTATCCAGTTAAGATGTTCTGTTGCCAGAAATGGCCACATTTTCAGCTTTTCAGCCAAAAAGGAGAATCAATAATGCAATCTCCTGTTTTCCTGCACTATTTTAAGTACTATATGTAATAAACTTTGTTCATTAGTAGCAATAAACATTTCTAGCCCTTTCATATTGATGTTTAAAGTCATACATATGAAGAAAAACTTGTAGGAATTATGAAATCAGTAACATATGGGTAAAAAATCCCCAGAAGAAAGGGTCTCTCTTGCTCAGTTTTTCTCTAGGAAGACAAAATCAGAAAGGTGTGGATTAAAACAGCTTAAAGGATAAATAACATTGACTTTCTGGTTTTGTGTCCTTCTAACCAATTGCAAGTATAGGAAATGTTACAGGCAAACCAAAAGAAATTCATTTATAACCATGTAGGAGAAGAATTATTAGAGAAAATCCATGGTAAAGGAAAAGGCAAAAATATTTCCTTTAAACTAGAAATTAATACAATCATAAATATAGATCAATACTTAGGTTTTGGGGGAAATAAGTGTGCCAATAGATGCTTCTATATAAGATTCTGAATATTGATTTTCTAAATCAAGCTATTTAGAGGTAAAATTCAATAGTGATTTTTACATGTTATTGAAAATGTGAATATATACATACCATACATAATTTATTTACAGTCTCCTATAGAGGGAATAGAGGGTAATTTTCCTGCCTGTTGATTGAAAAATTACAATTTTTTTCTAAATATACCACAAAGGGCAGAAAATGTTAAACAAATGTAGAACAAATTTAAAAATTAACAACTTAAACCAAACTTCTTATGGTTTAACATTTACTCCTGATGTTTTCATTTCCTTTCTGTCAAGAAAACCAGGTCCCATTGCATCCAGTTGAAGGAGCTTAGCATAGGAAATAGAAGGCTCAGGTGTAAAAAAAGTTAGCAAGATGTAAAAATATCAAGTGAGGCTGGATTGGAGCAAAACTATATTTGGTGATGGCCAGTGACAGGACAGCAGGCCATGAACACAAACAGAAAGTAGGGAAATTCCACCTAAATGAAGAAAAACTATTTTACTGTGGGGAAGGTCAAACCTTTTAAAAGGTTTCCCAGACAAGCTGTGGAATCTCCATCTTTAAAAATTGTAAAGATGCATTCAGATGCAAAAGATGCATTCATCCCTGAGCAATGCTCTGCCCCTGATCTGACAAGGAGGGTTTGGACATAACAGAGCTGCCTTATCCAGAGCTATCCTATGCAGAACTCACTTCCAACTTGAACGGTTCTGGAATTTTTACTTCAACTGCATTTTCACCTTCAGTGAAACAGAAGCATTCTTTGCCTACCCAGAATATATCAGTTATCACATAGAGGTTTGGGCAGGAAAGGACCTTAAAGCTCATCTAGTCCTCCCCTGCCATGGCAGGGACACCTCCCACTGTCCCAGGCTGCTCCCAGCCCCAGTGTCCAGCCTGGCCTTGCACACTGCCAGGGATCCGGGGGCAGCCCCAGCTGCTCTGGGCACCCTGTGCCAGGGCCTGCCCACCCTGCCAGGGAACAATTCCTGTATCTCAATATCCCATCCAGCCCTGCCCTCTGGCACTGGGAGCCATTCCCTGTGTCTGGTCCCTCCATCCCCTTGGCAATTGTCTCTCTCCATCTTTCCTGCAGCTCCTTCAGGCCCTGCAAGGCCACAGTGGGGTCACCCCAAAGCTTCTCCTCTGCAGGTGAACAATCCCAGCTGTGCCAGCCTTTCCTCCCAGCAGAGCTGCTGCCTCCCTCTGCTCATCCTGGAGCCTTCTCTGGGCTCTGTCCAGCAGCTCCAGGTCCTTGCTGTGCTGGCCCAGGGCTGGGGCAGCTCTGCAGGTGGGGTATATTTATAAATAGAAATAAACCCATAAATAGGAAGTTGAACATTGGAACAGTTTTTTCTTCTGCAGTGAAATGTGGTCTTTAATGGGGAAGGCCCATTTTGGCTTTGCAACATCCTGAGGTTTTTCCACAAGCAGTAAAATTTGCAAAGAAAGGCAGCATCTGAAATTTCTGATGTCAAACAAAGTTGTAGCTGTATGCAAAAATGTGGGCACACAGTAGGAGTGCAATTTGATTATATAAAGAGAATGTTCTTTAAATGTCTGTCATTTCCTTTCTTGTTCTGTCCTTTCTCTTGTGTGAAATATTGGTAGGACTTTATGTTCCATGAAAATATAAATACATAGACAAGTGTCCTTCGAAAAAGAGAGAGGCCTTAAAATACATGGAAATGTAATTATGTCCCCTTCCAGTTAGCATATGGAATGTAAAGAGCTTTTAGCAGGGGTAGGAATCATTTCTGCTTTCTTTTCTGGCTTGTATAACTTAGATATCTACACAGATTCTTTATATAAAAATCCTGAAACTCATGCTGTGCTGCAAACTCGGGCTCTCCACAACATGGACTTTTATGAAAATTACATATAACACAGGCCTGGCATTACCACTCTTATTTCATTTAATCCTCAATTTCCAGCTCATTTAGCAAGGGTTGTTTCTCTTTTTCATTTCCAGATAAGATTAGACCTGAAAATTGAAAACTTGTTTAAAGGCATCCAGATTCTTTTTCTAGTGCCCAGAAACATTCTTTTTCTTTCTTCTACTATAGGCTCTTTCCTCTGATTTGTTAAATACCTCTGTACTTGAAAAAAATTATCAAATAAATTGGACAAAGGAATGGCTGCCATTGCATTTATGCCTGCTTATGTACAATGTCTTCACCATTCCTTTCAGTGTTCATAACAGTAGAAACTAAAATAAACTGGCAAATCAATATTAATAGAACACCTGAGATGTTTCTGTTCCTGCATTGCATATCTCAAATATTTTAGATGTTAGTAGAATTGAACAAAACAGGATATAAAATTCATGGAGACAGTTAGACTGTCAGTAGTCCCAAGCATGAGACAGACAGCAAAATTCCTGGATTACAGGAGAGAGGACATGAAATCCCAATCAAATAGGCTCTCACTTGAAGAGCCAAAAGGGAGAATCCAGATATATTTCATAGAATCTCAGAGTAGGTTGGCCTGGAAGGGATCTCAAAGGCATCCAGTCCCACCCCTGTCATGGCAAGGACCCCTCCCACTTTCCCAGGCTGCTCCCAGCCCCAGTGTCCAGCCTGGCCTTGGGCATTGCCAGGGATCCTGGGGCAGCCCCAGCTGCTCTGGGCACTCTGTGCCAGGACCTATCCCCCCTCCCAGGGAGGAAGTTTTCCCTGATGTTTGCCATGAGATAGTAAATGCTCTGATGTGTGGCGAGCATCTTGTAAACAACAAAAACTCCAAACCACCAGAACCAACCAACAACCTGTTCAGTTTGGGTATAAACCTGGGGATGCAAGCATCAGGGAATATTTCTCAACAGGAAATGGATCACAGAATGGTGACACTAATGTGCATCTCTTCACAATTCATTTCATCAGCAGCTCTCCAACTACTCCAAAGATTACAGACACCAGAATCACAATTTTATTACTGGTGAGGCTGAGTCAGAGAGAAGCAGTGATTTTCATCAAAGACTTGAGAAATCTAGGGCACAAATGGAAACAGAACTCAGCTCTTAAGGGTCCTGGTTTACCGCTTCCCTTCTCAAAGGTGAGGATCTTCTTTAAAATCAGCATGACCCAAAGAGCACAAGGAGTATATTCACTGGAACAAAACAACAACCTGGCTTTACCCATGCATGTTGTAGCCCACTGCAATGTTTCAGCCAAAATAGTAGAGAAAGTAAAAATAAATAAAATTACAGTTGGTATTTAATGTCAATACTTAGGCAGTTCTATTGAGGTCAGGAGAGCTGTTATTAGGTCTGTGACTTGAACAGTTTTCTACATTTATTCTGCAACTTTCTTTGTCCTTTTTCTGGAGATGTCCAAGGAAGACCTGGACATGGTACTCAGTGCTCTGGGCTGGGTGACAAGGTGGGGATCAGTCACAGTCTCGTCTTGATGGTTTTGGAGCTCTTTTCCAACCTTAATAATTCTGTAATTCTTTAAATTATTCTCCTATTGGTAAGCTATATTCTTTCAAATGTAGAGTTAATACTGAATGCTTTGATATGAAGGTTTCATCTGGAATTCCATGTCTCTCTCACATTCAGTTTCCTCCTGTTTCAAGTACATCCCTGAATGATGCAAAAGGAGAGCCAGCTAATCCAAAGGAGTGTGCTCATGCAAGTTTTGCTCAGCACTCTCTGATCCCAGGAACTCAGACACTTCAGTGTCTTTAGGTGCTAACATTTCTGTCAGACAATGTGTGCAAAGCCTTTGCCAGACTTCTGAGATGAACCTGCTCATCACCAGAAAGCCTCAAACCACTTGAACCCCAACTGATTTTAGATCTCATTTTATAACCCAAATCAGAAGTGAAGTTCTTGAACCCTGTACTGAACAACAGCTTCATGTGAAACTTTTTATCCCTGCCATAAAGTGGAGGGTAAATTTAATTTGAAATTAATTCTGCAATGTTGTTAAGGCTAGAGTGTAAAGGTATGCACTTTGCAAACCTAGCAGTATCATTAAACCCCTTCAGGAAGCTTGCCTTGATAAAATTTTAGAACATGGAGTAATTCAATCTGAAGGAAACCACTTGCAACCCTTACATGTCACTGCATTCTAAATTAATTACAAGCTTTCAGAGCCTGGATAGTTTTTTCAATTATTATTCCCTATGAAAAGAAATACTTTAAATATTTAAATGCCAATATTCAATTCATATTCAGGTATTATAATTTCCTATTCAAAAAAGATGCATCAAAATCATTACAGTTACTGAAGTACTATATTTATATTATATCATATATAATATTTATTATATTATATTTTATTTATTATATTATATGCCTGAAAGAATATAATTACTTATTTTTAGGCCATTAGAACTTTTCCATCAGAGGTGGCAGGAAAGTTTCACCTGATTAGTTTACATAAAACAGAATCAGAATACAGTTGTAAGCATATTTAAAATAAGTTATTCCAAATATAACTGACTTTCTCATGTCATCTGCTTTTTCTTAGACCTGTATCTCTATTATTTTTCTAATCATGTATAATACTAATATTCTTTGCTGTAAAGGCCTTTAAACCACTATGATTTTAAGAAAGTGAATTGTAGATTCAGGCAAAATGAATTTTTCATGTTATAAAGTATTTTTAAATATTAGAGGATTCATGCAAGTGGAATTATTCTACCAGTGAATATAAAGACTTTGAAAAATACTCACACACACCTACTGATGGACTCATACTAGTCTCAGGCTGCCTGCATAGAGGCTATGATGGAATATTCCATGTAGAGAAGCCATTTGGAATGGAATAGTGAAAATATTTGAGGTTATGCACCACGGTGTTGCCTGTTTTATTTATCAGATTTCATGTGACAATTTTTATGATGACTCAAGTGGAATTCATCAAGTGAGAGCCACCCTAAATCTACAGATTTACTTTACAATTAGCTGGCTTTTGTAAGATGCTACATAGTGATTTGTGTCATTATGGAAATACACCATGGGATCAATAGAAACAAGAATGCTGAATTTTGAAGCATAACATGAACATGAGACAAAGGAAAATATAATTATTTCATTATTTTTCTGTTCAAATCACTTTGCTGTAAGTTGCTGGTTTGTTTGGGGGTTTTTTGTTTTGGATTGGTGTGGTTTATGGTTTTTTGGGGTTGTTTTGTTTTGTTGTTTTTTTTTTT